>JAQFVV010001999.1:0-38311 GCA_028023455.1 Epiperipatus broadwayi | reverse complement strand
ATAAAGCCTTTATTGAAACATAATAATAATAATAATGATGATGATGATAATTTATTTATTTATTATTAATCAAACAATACACATATATATAAAAAGGAAAAACACTCCAAACAAGATAAACTTGTGCTAGGAGTTTTTTTTAAATTATTAATTACAAACTAAAAAAAAAAAAAACACCAACAAAAATAACAACAATAATAATAAAATACATTACTATATTATAAATACTAAAACAAGTAAACCAAAAACAAATAATATAAGAATAAATACAACCAAAAATATATATATACACATACATATTAAACAAAAAATATTTACATATATATACACATTAATTAATCACTATATTACACATGAGACAATAACCAAAATTTTAAATAATTTTTAAAAATATAAAAAGGTAAATTATTAACATCAATTGAACAGTCAGTAACAAAAGAATTAAAGAGCCTGAGTCCATTGTAACTAAATTGCCTGTGACTGCTTTCTAAAGAAAATCTGGAACCACTAGTTGAAATTTGTTAGCCAAGCGGGTATTTATAATTGATACTTTACGACACAGTAAAAAACGATGACGATATATATCAATAATAATTCTAAACTTATATAGTTTAGAAACAGATAACACACCAGAATTGACATATATATCTCGCACAGAGGTCAATCTATGTCTACCAAAAATAATACGCATTGTATAATTTTGCAAAGTATGTAATTGAGATAGTGAGTAATCAGTAGAGCCACCCCAAATGGAAATATTGTAACATAATATACTCTGATAACAAGCAAAATATATAGTCATCAAAGTAGATCTAGGTATGAATTTAGCCAGATAATAAAATAAATAATTTTACGTAATCGAGAACATAAGTACACAATGTGCTTAGATCAAGATAACCTTGAATCAATATAAATGCCTAAATAGCAATAATTATCAACAAAACTAATGTTACAACATGTACAAATACTTTTTGAATGAATATTATACTGATCACAAATCCTAATACTAATTGAATGGGTGCAATGTTTATAAGAGAACAGAATACCTCTGGTTTTATTATTATTAACCGTTAAATAATTTATCATAAGCCAGTTACTTATTAATTCTAGATCTTTATTAATCAATTGCTCCAGAATACTATATGAAACAGCATCACAAGACAAAGCAATATCATCAGCAAACCCATAAATCTTTGAATTCAAAGATAAATTAAAAATGTCATTTATATAAATTAAAAACAGTATAGGGCCAAGTACAGAACCTTGTGGAACACCATGATTAACTAATCCAAATTCTCCAATAATACCATATATTTTAGTAGCCTGTCTCCTATCCTTCATGTAACTTAACAACCAAGAAGCAAAATGATCTCTAAAACCATATGAACACAAACAAAGTAACAAAACTGTATGATAAACAGAGTCGAATGCTTTAAATAAATCCAAATAAACAGCTGCTGTCTTGAGACCCTTATCCAATGATAATGTCACATTATGTACATGGTTATAAATAGCATCTAAAGTACTCTTTCCAGCAACAAAGCCAAACTGATACACAGATAACACTTTATGAACATTCAAAAATGACATCATCTTATCCTTAACTGCCATCTCAAATAATTTATCCACAACACATATTATAGAAATAGGTCTATAATTGCTAATAATCAAAGGATCACCTTTTTAAAAAATGGGTGTAATAATCCCTACTTTCAAACATTATAATAATAATAATTATTATTATTATTATTATTATTATTATTATTATTATTATTATTATTATTATTATTATTATTATTATTATTATTATTATTATTATTATTATTATTATTATTATTATTATTATTATTATTACTATTATTATTATTATTATTATTAATAATAATAATAATAATAAACTGGCATTCTGTGCCTTAATAATTATTTACCACTTTGGACTATTTAATATTTTTACTAAATGGCAGTAAAGGTCAGGATACCCCAAAATTTGAGTCTGGTGTTATTGCAAACTGGATATTACACTGCACCCTGCATAGACTTACAATATCTGTTAAAACAGAATATTAAATACTTTGATGTTATTAGATTCAATTGTAATTTCATGTTTTATCATGATACTTGGACAATTATAGCTGTTTCAACCACTTTGAACTTTTTTTTTTTATACTGGATATGACTAAAACAAGAAAAAATAATTTTAAAACATCTGATTAAATTTTTTTGTGATATTGCATTAAAAACTGTTTATGGCTCAAAATCTTATTCATTGGATGAACTAAGGATTATAAGTGCAATTTTTACTATCACTTTGCAGAAGCTTATTAATTTTATTCATAAAGAAAAATTATTATGAGCATGGAATGAAAGTATGAGAATGATCACATTGAATGCACTGTTTAAAAATTTCAGTAACTAATCAGATTATTATAAATTTGCACTTTATATTTCTAAAATTCATAAGGACTTGTGAGACACTTTGCATTTGTAAACTTACATTAAAAAGATATTTTTTCACTTTTTTAAAAAATAAGTCTTAATAAATTTTTGTTATACATTTAAGATTGCAAAATGTTACTGACTAGTTTCAGTTGTGAAAATATCAGACAAGCAAAAATGGTTCTGCATAGTAGTAAGAATGTTATCTCAAAAATTAAAAGTTCATACTTATTCTTAACAAAAAAAAATAAAAAAATCTATTGGTCACATTGAATGGATTCAATACTCATAGAAGTATAATAATGTTCCAGTTTTATTTGTGCAATTTTATAATAAGCATATCAATAATCTGAACATCGCAGATTATCTTGAATTTTGCTTTTAACTAAGAATGGTAACCTGAGAGAAAATTCCATCTCTATTTGTGACTAGGAAAAATATCCAAAATATATTTTAATCCCAGGTCATAGATATGAGACCACAACTTTAATTATGAGATTCTTATAGCAGTAAAAATATTATTGCATTTGTAGTAATTAACAATGATGATGATGATAATAAAGTATCATAATTATCACAACTCTAACTTGCATATAGCTTCCGTTAGTTACTAACGCTTATAGCAAGTGGCATAGAGATGGTGAAGAAAATGTTAATAATAATAATAATAATAATAATAATAATAATAATAATAATAATAATAATAATAATAATAATAATAATAATAATAATAATAATAATAATAATAATAATAATAATAATAATAATAATAATAATAATAATAATAATAATAATAATAATAATAATAATAATAATAATAATAATAATAATAATAATAATAATAATAATAATAATAATAATAATTCAATTCAATTCAATTCAATTCATTTATTTACCATACAAAACTACAGCATAAAGCCAATTACAGTATTGCACCATAACAAATATATAAATACATAAATGAGTTTAAATGACAAATTATTAATATAATTATGTGCCATATTTCAATAAAAGATAATTAACACATTTAAAAATCTAAAGTAAAATTAAATATCAGCATATAAACAATTATTATTAAAACATTAATAATAACAAATAAATAAAAGGGATAAATATAAAGCGCTTAACAAAATAATAATAATAAAACAATTTAACATATATATATAAACAAAATCAAGTTAAACCAATCAAATATGACATTTAAATTTAATAACATAACAAAATTGATTATAATCTAAATTGAAGTAATTATTATTACTACAAATCTGATTATATAAATATGGCAGTCTAAATAAAGGAGAAAATCTAAGAACATTGGAATGACAAGTTTTAATGTAACAAACAGAAGAGATCGGAAGATTATGCACATGAGATCTAATTACAACAGTAGAAATTGTGTCAGATAAAAGAACTATTTTATTAACAAGTTTATAAAGATATTTAAGATCTCTATATTGTCTTCTAGAAGAAAGATGAACAACAGTTTTATTTCCCAAAGAAACATATTTAAAAAACTTATTACTCACTGATTGTAATAAGTTACATCCCTGTTTAGAGCTAGGATTCCAAATGACTGAACAATATTCAATGATGGGAAGAACCAATGATAAAAATAATTTAAATTTTGTATCACCACTGAAATGATGACCAAACCTTAGAATAGTACCTATAATTTTTAAAGCTTTACCAATAATCATTTCCAAATGAGGAAGAAAGGATCCATTACTAGAAAATATAACTCCCAAATCTTTTTGGGATTCAACAGAAATAATTTTGTGACAATTAATAAAATAAGAAAAATGCAAAACTTCAGATTTTTTAGAATACTGAGACTAAGGAACATTTACTGAAATTAACAATCATATTATTTAAATCACACCAAGCACTAAAATTATCTATATCCTTTTGAAGAAGAGTGCAATCAAACACAGATGTGATTCTTCTAAAGATTTTACAGTCATCTGCATAGCACAAAGATAAGAAGATTTTAAGCAATCCTTAAGGTCATTCATATAAATGTTAAAAAGCATAGGTGCTAAAATACTACCCTGAGGAACTCCAAAATTACATTTAAACTTAGATGAAATAGTATTATTAAATTTAATATATGCAGTACGACCATGAAGAAAGGATTGAAACCAATAAACAAGCTTAGTAGAAAAACCCATTTGATATAATTTGCGAAGAAGAATACTGTGGTCTACTTTATCAAAAGCTTTTGATAATAATAATAATAATAATAATAATAATAATAATAATAATAATAATAATAATAATAATAATAATAATAATAATAATAATAATAATAATAATAATAATAATAATAATAATAATAATAATAATAATAATAATAATAATAATAATAATAATAATAATAATAATAATAATAATAATAATAATAATAATAATAATAATAATAACAACAACAACAACTTGTGTATGGATATCAAAGTCTTACCCATGAAAGATTTCATCAGCCAAATGTGTTTGATTAGTATTATTAGCATTTTTCTGATGCTTACTTTCCTTATTTTACAAACTTGATGTAAAAGTCCTATTTAGATTTACATTTTTTTTTCTCATGTGTCATAGCATCAGCCGGGAAGCGAACTCGCTAACCCGGGACAACTGCTTGTAAAGCAGCTGTCCTTGACCTCTCGACCACTAATGCTTGATATTTAGATTTACATTTAAAACATTTTTATTCATTCATCAGAAAATAACGACTATTTAAGTCAATATTTTTTTTGATATTATTTATTTAATAAATAATAATAAAATAAAGTAGGCCATGGCAGTGGGTTATCATCTGTTTTATAAACATACCAATGATATATATATATATAATTTTAACTCGTTAATTTTCAAGTTTAAACTTTACTATGATTACTTTATTATTTCCCATTAAACTGTCACTTGATTAATTACACCTGTATTGTAATTGTTTTCTTTTGAAATTTTACAAAAATTTGATTGGTGTACTAATTTACAACGCTCATTGCGCAGTCAAAACAGAACACAATTAAATCTATTAGTGTTGCCTAGTAACCACAGAGTTCTCATTAAATTATTCTTGAAATAATTAAAAATACACACAATTTTACCATCATGTCTTATAATTATATCTAATAAATCAATTATGGATTCTATTGATTTTTCTTCTTCTATTATGGATTTTTTTTGCGCATTTTAATGATAAAATAATTTCATTGCTTAGCATTAATACTTAATTAGATTTTTAAATATATTTATGTTTAATTTTTATTATTATCAAACTTTGATTTTTATTTAATATATGTAGATCTTGAGAATTACAAATATTATTTTAATTATTTTAATGCAGAAAAAATATTAAATAATAAATAATTAATGTATTAATATAAGTGTAGTAATTAGTAGCAAATCATTTCCTTAACCTGGGATTCATATCAGAATTGAACGTGTATATATTTTTAGTAAGGATCCAAGGGTAAAGTATTTACAATTTTAACCATAAAAAAATATGGAACTTTCATCACTGATGTGGGAGGTATTAATCATCTATAGACAATATTTTAAATTTACTATATTATTTTTATATATTGCGTATTAAGCCTGATCATTTGCCTGGCTGGTAACCATAAAGGTTCTGTATCAACTTTTTTCTGAGGAAAGTAAAACAAAGTGAGAGAGAAAAATATAATAATCAATTGTATGAAACTATTGTTCTTTACTCCACGTCATATTTTTCCTTACGCTTTTGAGCAACTGTTTGAATAGAGTAAAATCTAAATAACTATAAAAACTCTTAATATAGTAATTGAATAGTCTCTTTTGATCTTTCTATACATACGCATTTTGACTTATTGAACAAGGTTTTCAAGTCTTTTACTAATGGATATTTATTTCAGAAGAAGATAACACAGCATTATAAAACATCATATGGACAAATTAATAGATGTATTTGTGTTTTATGTATTGATTTGCATAGTCATTGTAAAATTCATTTTTGTCTGTATGATTATCATTGTTTTTCTACTCTTTTTGGAAATAAAATGACTTTCTTTCATTAGAAGTGGCTGCTGCTGATATGCTAATATTATTGATAATTGGCATGTAGGCATTTACTTATTCATGCTAAAATTTGAGTGAAAGAACCATCTATTAGATGATATGATACTGATTTATATTTCTGTTATTTTTAAATCATTATTTTTCTGCTTGTTTATTTTAAGATAAGTTTAATTTTACATACTTATAAGTACATGTAAATTAAAATTAAGCATTTCAGAGATGAAAAATGCTAATATAAAATATCTTTACTTTAAAGCTCATTTTGGTTCCCAAAATACCTCATAGATCAAGAAATTTTATATTAGAAAACAATTATAACACTTTCCTATCATTATTCATTATCTCAAATTCAAAATATATATATATTAAAATTCTTATAAGAAAGCAAAGCTTAAAATTAAAAAAATGGAAAGAAGATAATCAAGAAATAAACATTTTACTTAGCATATTATTTACATATATAATAAATACATTTCATTTGCTATGATTTTTTTTTTTTAATGCTAATTTTATTTTATGATCGCCATTTTGAATTACTATGTTGAACAAGTTGACATTATCTTGAATCATGATTTATTATATTAAAATGAAGCACATACAAAAAAAAATTAAGGTAAAACAATGTACATTTTAAATTTTGGTTTTAGTGCTCTTTATATTGTTTTTTTCCATCATTTTTTTTTTTTTTGTAATTGCTGCCCAATACAATTTTGAATTTTTGAATACTGCTTAAAAATTATTTTTAAAAAACCATTGACTTGCTATTTATGTAAACTTATTACTATAAAGGAGGAAGTCAATCTCCAGTAATGCGCTGTTTGTTAAATATTATAAATCTTAGCGCACTTTCCCGCTGATAAGAATTTAAAAAACTTAAGTGAAAAACTTAAGTTTAGAGTATACATTCTGTATACACCAACTTTTACAGACCGTGCTTAAATCAGGGTTTGAATCTCACTTAAGTTTAGAATATACATTCTATATACATCAACTCTTACAGATCATATTTAAATCAGGGCTTGAATCTAGCACACAATAGACTCAAGAACTGATTTAAGCATGGTCTGTAAAAGTTGGTGTGTATAGAATGTACATTCTAAACTTAAGTGATTCACTTAAGTTATTTAAATTCTTACCGGGAGAGTACCTGGAGATTTATAATATTTAAGAAATAGCGCATTATTGGATATTGAATTTCGTTTGAATAATGACCTGCTATTTATTTATTTTTTAATGCAACGTTAATTAAATAAAAATTAGAATAAGAAATGTACACTTAATTGCTATAGTTTTAATAACATATGAAATTGAATCTTTTTTTTGCTAACATTTGTTTGTGATGAAGTTTCCATTATTTTAGATGTGTCAGAAATACTGCTATCATTAAATTATGAGAATGCTGAAAAAAAATACCTAACTAAATGATATTTTTAACTTATTTTGACAACTCTTTGATCACATAAACTTGATTATTAATTGCATTGTGTGTGAAATATTCTTTTGCCCCCTCCCCTCTTTTTTTATTTTTGTTTGTTAAAATTGTTTATATTTATACTAATGACAATTTTCCCTTTGATAGAATAAGAATTTATGACAATATTAAACAAAATTTGAGTAAATATATTTTTGCTAATATTATACTGTATTTACATTTTAAAATGTATTATTATTACGATAAATTGGGAAGATGCATTACAGGAAGTGAAATATTTAGATATTATTGTGCATAGAACAGAATATCATTTGGACTATCATATGTTTATGAAACCTATGGAAGTTAGTGGTTTAATTCATCTGCATTCATACTCTCTTCAAGTGCACAAGTTGGCATCTTTGAATTCGTTTTTATATAGAAACCACCATCTTTGTAAATTTGAGGCACATAGGAAGGAAAATCTTATTTGTTTTATTGAGGATTTAGTGAAACTTGGACATAAACGTTCAATTATTAACAATAGGGTTGTGAAATTTTTACATAATTTGTGGTTTAAACCTTACAAGAGGGAAAAATCTCATATAGTTTTGCCAGATATTCATTCTATTGCAAAATGGTTAATTAATAAATTATCTCCGGATTTTCAAATAATTTTTCATTCATTTCCAAATACAAATAGATTGATTAACAATTCAAAATTTAAAATTGAATTTAATTTAACACAGCATGTAGTTTATAGTGTTTCTTGTTCTCATAAAGATTGTCATTCTATTTATTATGGTGAAACTAAAACCAATATTTTAAATAGAGTTTCACAGCATAAATATTTGTATCATCATACTAAATCTAAAGCTTTGGGTAATTCAGTGTTTGTGGAACATGAAAATAAGGCTGGACATCGATGTCAACCAGTAGACACAAAATTAGTGTGTACTGAGAAGAATGACATAAAGTGTAAGATTAAAGCTTGTTTTATAGCTGGTAATCCCAATGCTATTAATAGAAAGGATTCTTGTTTTGGTATTTTTAAAATGTGGACACTATAATATTTATTTTTATTATGTTTTATTTTATATTATTTTATTTATTTTTTAGATTTAGTTTACATTTTATTTGAGATATGCATTTTGCTTTTGAATAAGTGTTTATATTTTGTATTTTATATTGTATTGGGCTATGATTATGGAGGCTTAAGTCCCCTGAAAGCGCTCAGCTTTATATTTGTAATTTTATGTTTAAAGCTTCAGCAACTGTGTTTTTATCACAGTTAATATTTAGTTTATTGATTTTTGTTGAAGTATATATAAACATTCTTTTCATTTGATGGATTTTATATTTTATAAGCAAGTATTGCATATTGGTTTGTCAATTACTATGTTTCAACCATGTATAACGTTTTTGAAAAAGTGTGAAGAATTCAAGATAATCCCAAACTGTTGCAGAGTTAAAATTGATAGATCTATTCATAATTTTAATAAAATCAAGATGAAATTGCAGTGCCAACTGCTCATTTCAATTATTAAATGTTGTAAGAGGACATTATGTAGGGAGAAAAGAAGGTGGTCTATTGTTTCTATATGTGGTATTAGTCCGCAACTTATTTTGAACAAATTTCAAAAGAATGAGGATATGCTTGTTAAAAGATTTGAATTAAAACTCAAGTTTCTTGCATATAAGCAAAATATTGTTTTGCCATTTACAGTTCAAAATAAATTTGTAAATTTGTCTGGTGTAAATATTCCTAAGGATATTAAGTATGTTTTAGAACGAGGTCATAAATATATTGGAGGTCAATGAGCAAAGCTGAAGATTGAGCTGATTGCGGACATTGAAACTTTGTTATTAAATAATCCTCTTACAGAAGTTTGTATTAGTAATATAGTAAAGATTATCAATAATAGAAATTTTAATAATAATAATTTGAATTGGAATAAGTACATATTGCATACAAAACAATTTATGTGTGAGCATGATATTATTTCCATGAAAGAAGATAAGGGTTTCAAGTTTGTTTTGATGAAAGAGGAGGAATTTGTGGGTAAAATTTTTATGCAAATTGATAAATAGTTTTAAAAGATTGAAGGTTTTAATTGTAATCTTAATCGTGAGAAATTTATTGCTAATATTTTACGTAAAGAAAAGATAAAGTTGACAAAATTAAAATATTTTAAAGTTTACTCATCTGCTTCATCCTTTCCTGGAATTTTTGCAAATGTTAAATTACATAAACAAGATACACCTTTGTGTTTAATGATGGATTTTGGTAGTGTACATTATTTTGAAATTTCTGTTTTAATTAATTGTTGGTTGATTAATGTTATAGGTTTTGGATTGTTTACAATCAATTCATCATTTCAATTTATTGATGTTATTAAAAATGTTAAAATTAATTCTAATTTTAAATCTGCAGCACTGGATGTTATGGAATTGTATGGGTCCATTGATCATAAGCAGTCAATAGATATAGTCAAGTTATCTTTACATGATAAAGTCTTTCCATCTCATAAAGTTGATTTCATTGTTGGATTTTTAACTTGGCTGGATGAAAATTTAGTGGCTACATTTAAAGATTGTTGTTTTCAAATGTTCAATGGTTGGTCAATGGGCTTTCCTCTTAGTGGAATTCTCTCAAGTATAGTATTAGACCATTTTGAGCATAGAATTATCTGTATATTTATTAACTCTGTACCAGATATTATATACACTAGATATGTAGATGATATATTTATTGTGGCTTCTGAAAATATCATTTTGGAGATTCAATATAGTATTCATAAGGCTACTGGTTTAAATCTTATGATAAATTGGGAAGATGCATTACAGGAAGTGAAATATTTAGATATTATTGTGCATAAAACAGAAGATCATTTGGAATACCGTATGTTGTGAAACCTATGGAAGTTAAGGGTTTAATCCATCTGCATTCATACTTTCCTCAAGTGCACAAGTTGGCATCTTTGAATTTGTTTTTATATAGAAACCACCATCTTTGTAAATTTGAGGCACATAGGAAGGAAAATCTTATTTGTTTTATTGAGAATTTAGTGAAACTTGGACATAAATGTTCAATTATTAACAATAGATTTGTGAAATTTTTACATAATTTGTAGTTTAAATCTTATAAGACAGAAAAATCTCATATAGTTTTGCCATATACTCATTCTATTGCAAAACGGTTAATTAATATTTTATCTCCGGATTTTCAAGTAATTTTTCATTCACCTCAAAATATGAATAAATTGATTAACAATTCAAAATTTGAAATAGAATCTAATTTAACACAGCATGTAGTTTATAGTATTTCTTGGCCTCATAAAGATTGTCATTCTATTTATTATGATGGAACTAAAACTAATATTTTAAATAGAATTTCACAGCATAAATATTTGTATCATCATACTAAATCTAAAGCTTTGGGTAATTCAGTGTTAGTGGAACATGAAAATAAGGATCTATGTCAACCAGTAGAAGCAAAATTAGGGTGTGCTGAGAAGAAAGATTAAAGAAGCTTGTTTTATAGCTGGATAATCCCAATGCTATTAATAGAAAAGATTCTTGTTTTGGTATTTCTAAATGTGGACGCTATAATATTTATTTTCATTATATTTTATTTTATATTATTTTATTTATTTTTTAGATTTAGCTTACATTTTATGTGAGATACACATTTTGTTTGAATAAGTGATTATATTTTGTATTTTATATTGTATTGGGCTATGATTATGGAGGCTTAAGACCCTTGAAAGCGCTCAGCTTTATATTTGTAATTTTATGTTTAAAACTTCAGCAACTGTGTTTTTATCACAGTTAGTATTTAGTTTATTGATTTTTGTTGAAGTATAGACATTCTTTTTTTTTTTAATGCATTTTTTTATTGTCTATGATCAAAGTTTATTTTTAGTTTTGCCTACTGAATGAAATTTGTATTTTTTTTTGCTGACGTTTTATTTATGTTTGTGATAGAAGCTTCTATTATTTTGGATGTTTTAAAAATCCTATTACAAATGAATTATAAGAATACTGAGTAAAAATTAGTTATGCAAATCACATTTTTATTTTAATACATTGTGTTACACCATATGATGACAGTTTTTGCCATTTGCCATGAAAGTCTTGCATGTTTGACAATAAGAAAGGTATAATAATCATAATTCAAATTATTTTAATTGTAGTTCATTATTACTCAATATATATATAGTAAAAACAGGCAAAACTCTCCATACAGCATAAGAAATGGTGGTAATGTGATATATATATAGTACTACCTAATACAAATTATTTTAATTATATAATGATAAACATTTTGCAGTAGTGTACTGAACTTTTTTCTTGATATTACTTTACTATTTCATCATGTAAAGGTGATCTTGCTTTCATGATTTTATTAGTCTTATAAAATGGTTATCATTTAAATAAATATAGTGGACATTTAAAAATATATAATTTTTTAGATCATTATTGTGAATAATTGATTGTTAATTGA
Organism: Epiperipatus broadwayi; assembly: GCA_028023455.1. Taxonomy (NCBI): domain Eukaryota; kingdom Metazoa; phylum Onychophora; class Udeonychophora; order Euonychophora; family Peripatidae; genus Epiperipatus; species Epiperipatus broadwayi. The sequence goes on along the minus strand of JAQFVV010001999.1, from coordinate 25,904 downwards.
TATAATGGTACATATTGATGATGATAACTATAGTGAATCTTTATATAAAAGTTCTTTACATAGAGGAGAAAAACTTTATTAGACTATATATGTATGTGGCTGCTTTCTATTACTGTTATTACTTATGACTGAGAAGTTGTAATTTTATGCTTTAATAGTTACTTATTTCATTGCTAGAATTAATGAACTTAAGAATTTTTTACAGTTTGTTTGACATATTTCTTCATAATACTAATACTAATATTATTTATTAATGTAATTTTGATCAAGAAAAATGTTAGATTTTGGTTTTAATATTATCTGTTAATAACAATATTTGTAGTTGTAAACTTATATATGTATATATAGCTGCTTGCAAAATTAATATTTTTAGCATACTATTATATTAACTAATTTATACATACTGTTAATTTAAAATATCATTATTGAATTTACAACATATTATCATTAAAGCCGACCAGCATATTCTGTAGAAATGAGAAGCCATTTTGTATAGAAATTAAAAAAAGTATTTGTGTTTGAGCTTTATTAATTGTATTCAGCCCTATATATCAGAGTAGCAAGAGCTAGGTGTTTCTGGATTTATTCTTAGCTATATACATTAATATTATAATTACTACTAATGAGCATACTTCTATGTGATTATGAATGAACATACTTTTATGATCATAATATCTAAGATGTGAGAATACATTTTATTTTTTGTTTTTATTTTAATCAAATTAAAAAGTGTGAAGTCATGGTAATTTATTTAATAAAGTACTATAATAATTGTCAATGGGAATTTATATAAAAAATAAATAACATTCACCTTCAACAATAACTTTTTTATATATGAAGATAAGTGTATTATCTAAAATCATAATACAATCTTGTAAACTATTAAATGCAGAAAGGTGCAATAATTTATAATTTGCTTTCAGCAATATAATCAGTTTGAAAGTTTTGTGATTTCAATTTTATTGAGAAGTAGAATGAAGCTTTGATTAATCAGACATCCATATATTATTTTTGCACATTCATCGCTTCTATTTTTTTTTCATTCTGAATTCAGAATTATATATATATATTTATTAAAGAAATATGCATCCATTGGGTTTTGATCTATTTGAGTTTTTTTTTTTTTTTCATCTATTGTTGACAAATTGTGATCTTGGCACAATATTTTTTCACATGAATATATTTTTTAAAATTTTATTCAACATAATTACATTTTTTTTTTAATTCTTATAATTTAATTATCTTTTTTACTTTAGACAAAATTAGTTTCATTTGTTCACCATTTCTCCTTTTGCTATAATTTTAAAAAGAAAACGGGTTTTTTTTTTTTTTTTTTATCTGAAACTTTGTATTAAAATTCTTAACATTATCAGAGATAACTAAATGATGTCAATTTATTTTTTTTTCTTTTACTTTTTTTATAGTAAACTAATAATTTGTGAAAATTATTTATTTTAAAAAATTTAATGGCTATACATAATTAATATTAATTCTGATTTTTTAGACATATATAATTATTTTGTTAATGATATATATTATACTTTATATGTATAAACTCACAAACATTTGTCAAATAATAAGTATGGAATAATTTTGAATAATAATTTCTCAGTTGTCTCTATAGCTAATGGTTAAGTTGTACTTTAAGTGCTCAGTATTTTCAACAAATTATTATTAAATTTCTTTGTATCTATAATTTTTAATAGATTTTTGTTTAATCATTTTTATATAGGAGGAGGAACCCAAAAATAACCAGAATTTTATAATAAAAATTATATATTTACTTTTAGGTGTTGTAAATTGAACCACTTTCAAAGTATAGTTTATCTAATAAATGCACTGGTCTAAATTTATTTTTCACTTTTCAAAATAGTCCAGAAATAATTTATTTTACTTTTAAATCTGGAAAAAAAAAATGAAACATTTTAATTTTATTTGGGAGATTAAAAAGAAGTAACACAGAGTGAGATCAAGTAAATGTGGCTGATGGATAAGCTGGGTCATGCTGAATTTAATTAAAAACTTTACACTCATGCTTTATGCATTAGCTGCACTATCATGATGAAACATGCACTGCTCACTTTGTCACAAAATGGGACATTTATGTTTTACTGCATCATGCAAAATGTTTAGAACTTGTAGGTTTTAAATATCTGATTGTTACAAACAAAATCTGAGTGACCAATTGCTGTTTGCATCCCTCCCAAAAAAAAATCAGCATTGTCTTGACATTTAACTTGACTTGCCATGCTTTTTTGGGACATGGTTAATTTCACATTTTTTTAAACCACCTATAAACTTGCGATTTTCCAGAACAATTTTCTTGTAAGCTCTTTCAAGCATTACAATGGTTTTACCTGTCATTTTCCCTGAAAGAAATCAGAATTTCACATTCTTTCAATTTTTCAGTTTTTACAAAAAATGATAAATAAGTGAAGCACACACTTTATCAAAAAAATTTGCTTTCATGTGATCATGATTTCAAACAAGGATGTCATTTGACAGATTGATATGGAAGGATCCCTCCAATTAATATCTAAAAGCAGAAGCACATTGATATGGAAGGATCCCGCCAAGAAATATTTATAAACAGAAGCATCTATTACAATATACATTACTACAGAGGATGGTTCTGGTTATTTTTGGGTCCCTCCATGTATCTATTATCCATTTTCTTTGATGCCTAGAAAAATAATCCATTAAGAATTCATTATAAATGAATCATTTGATAATTTTAGTTTTTATTGATCATTGTTTAGAATTTTTTTTAAATGTCAATATTTTTATTTTATAATAAATCTTGGCAAGTTTTGATTTAATACTACATTAAGCATTTACTGGCAATGATAATGTGTTTCACAAAGTCTTTTTGGGCCATAAAACTTATCATAACTAAAATTATCATTTTCGCATTAAATAATTTATTAATAAATTATTTTAATCAAAGGAAATCATGTAATGTTAAACATTAAAAACAATAAATTGAGCTTTGCTTTCACATTGTTTAAAAAATTTTAAATTAAGATATCATATTTTAAAAAAATTAAAACTAATATTTTTTGTTTAATTTGAATATTTTCGCAGTTATGTTTGCTTTATACTATATTATTATCTTCACGTTTTTGTTTTTTTTTTAATTAAATGCAATTTGAATAAAAATAGTAGGAAAATGTCCACCATCTCTCTATCCATACAAATATTTTAAAGCTGTCTTCTCTCAGAATGTAATTTATAATCGTTGGTAGGAACACTTGACCTATATATTTTCTAGAGTTGTAATAATTAAATGATAAAACGTTTAAAATTAAATATACAAAAGAATTGTAAGAAACTAGTGATTTAAAACTGATAGGAAATAAGTTCAGTAATAAAATAAAGCTTCAAATAAAATGAAAAGACTTATGTGTTTATTGCCAATCTTTGGAGATTTGATTCTTTTAAAGAATAAATAAGTTTGAAACTTAATGTCTAAAGCAAATGTAGTAAAAGCTTTACTTTTAAAATGCTTAGTATATTTATCACCTCAAAAGTATTTAAGTCTTGAAAAATATATATCCATTTAAGAGTACTGATGATGATGATGGTAATGATTATTATTGCTGTTCTTGTTAGCTATTGATTCATGGATGTGAACCTACATTTTTATTTTATATATAGAGAGAAATTAATTTTAAGTTGTAATTTTTTTTCCTAAGATTTTTACATAAGATTTAAGGGAAGAAAAGAATCTTTCAACTTAGGCATTAGCCTAAAAACTACTCTGATCTAAATGATGAAATATGTAATAATTAGCAAGTTTGGTGAATAATGTTTTTTTCATTTTTACTGTTTTTTTTATGGAAGGAACCGTGAGAGTTATTTTTCATCTGAAATAGGCAATTTAAAAATAGTTTTATTGTTTGCCTATCTACTTACGTAACCAGTCAAACCGTTTCGTATTTCTGACAGAATCAGTATAAAATTTTTCAGACCATTTTCTGTCACAATATATGTATTCCACCAGAAAATCTAGTTTATCAATTTCTGATGTAATACAAATATAGTAAAAAAAAAAAAAGTGATATGGAAAATTTTACTCTGAGCGATTGTTCAAGATTTATAGTAAATTGTGTGTGTCATAATTCTGAAAGATTTGATTGGTTACAAATATTTATCAGGCACATTTATCAATTTATTATAGATACGTGTATGTGTAATTTAATCAACAGATAAACAATTAAATTAATGAATAAGATCTTAGCAAACATGAAATATCTCAAATAGGTATAATATTTTTTAGTTGTTGATTACACCTATCTTAAAGATACTGAAATTAGTACTTCTAATTATCCTTTAACTGTTATACATTTTAAAAATTATTTTTATTTATCTTTTTTTTTTTTTCTATTTCTTTTTTTTATTTTTTTATATAAATATCTTACTACTTAAGTCTGAAATATGCAGGATCATTATAAGGTAATTATTGTGGCAAATAATTATCATATAACCAAAATTGTGTCAACACCGTAAAATAATTCAAACTGTGAATAGATAAAAAAAAAAAAACAAACATTAATATGATTGACTTAACAAGATATAGTCATTGTCATAATTTTCAACTATTGTCAGTTTATTGCAGAATGAAGATCTTTCCAAGGTTTTCTGATCCTTAGTCTTTTCACATCACAACAAACTATTATTTTATTCATCTCACATGTGATCTCTTTTTAGGTCTTTTACAATCATTTGGAATTTAAAACTTCACCTCTCCATTTCTTATATTATCCTCTGTCGATATGATCAGCCCAACTTTATTTCCATACTTGTTCTTTTGTCTAAGTATTTTATAAATCTCTTCTTGTTATTCCAAACATATATATCTCCATACTTCATTGAATGGTCTAAAGTCTCTGATTGTGCTTCTGTTAAGTGTCCAAGATTTAAACATTAGCATTGATATTCACAATATTTTTCAAAGAAATACCAAATTTACTTTTAAAATTAAATTATTTCTACCAAAAGCACTTCATACAAGTTTAATTTTATGATAAATTTTCATCCATTATATTTTTATTTGTATTGATAATATGAATATAATATTTGTAGTTATTTATTTATTTTAATTCATGATGTTGATGATAATCTTTATAATTATTATTATTATTTCTCTTTCTGAGGAAATTTATTGTAATATTTCCTGAATGAAGAATTATTTTCAAAAACAGTTCATATCTGCAAAATCTAGAAGACTTAATTAAATGATCTCTATGATTTTTATTCTATTAGCTTTCAATTTTAATCAAAAACAAAATACTTTTTATAAAATTGCTATAAAATGTTTTGGAGATAGGAATCATTCTATCGTGTATCATTATCAATGTTAATTTTAGTTTCACCATGTAATTTAATTGCTAAAGTTGTATTTTGATAAATATTATTTAGAATACAATATCTTAGATCTATATCTTCATGATTCAAATCTTAAATTACAATAAAAATGTTTATAGAATCAAATGTCTTTAGATGATCTGCAAATCCAAAGTATAATGGTAACTCATATTCATTGATTCTTTATACAACTTCTATCAATACTTAGATATAATATTCTTAGATATAATCTATTATACTAAATCCACTTTGAAATCCAGATAGTTGGTTTTTTAGTTGATTTGTATTCAATATTTGTTATAAACAATTTTGGTATAGATCTTGGTCTCTAATTTCTAATATCTTCTTTATCATCTTTTTTACATATTGATACTTCTATTATATTTTTCCAATCATCTCATATATTTTTACCATCTAGTCATCAGTATACAGTTTTGCCAACAGTTTCTTTTTTTATTATATATATGTGTTTAATTTATTTTTTGTTGTTGTTCTTTATTACTTTGTAGGACTCTTCCACACATTTCATAATATTCTTTTTTTTTAAATAGTTTTTTCTTATTTCTAAAAAAAAAATAAAAATTGTTTTTCTTTTGACAATTTACCATTATATTTTTTATATCATTATTAACTCGTTTTAATATCATTTAAACAATTTCAGATATTTAGTTTTTCTTATTAGATCATTTTAAAATATTTTCTTATTTCTTTATATTTTTACACATTCCTTTGTCTCCATTTAAAGTTTAGCAGTAAATTATTTCCTTTTTTTAAAAAAACCAATTATCTTTGCTGCAGTTCGTAATAATTTCACTTAAGTTTAAAGCATTTTAAAAGTCTGATAATATTTTAAAAGTTCTAATCTAAATTTATTGAAGTGTTTTTGAATGTTAGGAATAACCAATGTTAATATTGCCATGTTAAATAAATTTAATTTTTCTAGTTTTGCATTAACATGTATTGTACCTGTCAAATATATATTTCCCACCCAACACGACCTGAACTCATGACCGGACTTCAAACCCAGTCAAATTAAAGAATTATATCAAAAATCAATCTGAATTCGAACCCAATTCACAAGCTCAGATCAAAACCTAATGGAAATACATGTTGATGGCACATGACTATGCACCAGGAACTAGCTCAATGGATGTGATGATTACTAAGACCACTTATCTGACTCTAACTAAGGTATGGTAAAATGACTACGGATATTTCTGAATAAATTCACATATGTATATTTGGGTTGCCAATGCAAACAGTGAGCATGAATATTTAAAACTAATTAATAAATAATAAATGAACAAACCAAGTAGGTATATAAAATATTTAATAATAAGCAAATATTTGTTCAAATATTTATGATGAGTATTACAAATTATCTCTAGTCTTGGGAATGTGAAATTACAATGTACAATAAATAATGGCAGTTGTATTTATATACCAATAATTAATATGTAAGTATTTAAGAAATATATTTGCCTATGCCCCAACAAAGTAGACAAAGGTAAATAAAGGTATTTATGGCATTTGTGCCGAACGAATTACATATATTATTCATTATCTGGTATTTTATTTGGAAAAGAAAATATAATTCTAATTTTATGTAAGAAAGATGTGAGATTCATTTTTCACACATTTATAAATCAATTCATGAAAAGCATGATAAATACATAGGGTATAACTTCAATAGTTAACAAAGAAAATTATTTAAAATTATCAATAAATATAAACTTGTTTGATTTTAATGAAATCAATTCATTACGATTTATAAAGCAGAAGAGCGGGCTTTTACTTGAAATAAGAAACAAAATGGTACTAATGTACTACGAGCAGCAAAACAAATATGAAATAAAATGGTTTGTTGGTGATTTGAGAAGTATAAAGGGTGGCTTGTATTTAACAAGTTCTTTCTGCCCTATGAATTATTCATGGAGCACGGGGAAAGTCAGGTCGGGACACAGCCACGAACCTTTGGGGTTCCAATATAATGATGAGCGAGGGAATGATTTCTTCCTATATATTTAAAATATCAGTAATATCACCAAAATAACAAACCTAAGACACAAGAGGGTGGCTTGCATTAGCAACATTCAGAATGGTGATGATACAATGATCATCATATTTGATTAATAAAGCCCAAATTATATAATAGATATCTAACGTAATGACTTGATCATATCAGATTAAAATCAAACTTACTCAGAGCAAAAGTGCTTAAATGAAAGTACATAATTATAATAGTAATACCCTTTATAACATGCTTGTCCTTGACATAAATATAAAATACGAGATTTAAATTAGAATATATTTATTTTATTTTCGTTATTAACCTTCTGTAAAACATTAATAAATGTGATCAATATAAATAAATAAGTTTGTGAAACTTAAATAAAATAGCTGGGAGCATAGGTTTTAAAATGGACTAATAATCTATCAGCCATTGGTAAAAATGCAAACATTAAATAAATCTTTCAACTCGATAATTTATTATAACGTTTAATTTAGTTCAATGGGCATAATTGCTATAAATTTATGCTGTTTTTCTTAGGGTGAGTTTAAAGAAAGAGATTATTATCAAGTTGAAGTATTTTTCCATATGTCAGCACGGACTGAACCCACAACTGTCTGCAATCAACTACTTGCTTGCAAGGCAGCTGCGATGACCTCCTGGCTAACAATGCTTGACAGAGTTGAAAGTATTATTGGCATATTATCGTAAGTAAAAGACATTAATAATCATTCAAATAAATATAATTAAAATTAGTTAAAACAAACCACCATTAGGAGAAAGAAAGTTAAAGTATTATTTAGAGGATATAGAAGGAATTCACAAATTTATTAAGTAGATTTAGAGTATTATTAAATTTGTTTGTAGTTATAAAAGTTGCATTTATAAAATAAGTTTACTCTTCCTGCTCCTTATATTTGTTAGGTTCTTTTCTTATTTTTTTATGTTATTTCCTTCATATTTCACTTTTAAAATTCTGTTCGATTTTGAAGTTTGTGATTTTCTCGTCTCCAAGTTATTTAACATTAAAAAATATAAATCGATTTGGTACTCTTATTATTTATATAATCTTTATTTTTTTTTTTATATTCTTTCTCTTTCTCCATTCTGACTTGTCCTTAGATTTTATTAAAAATTTCTCTATTTTTTCTCCATTCCTTCATATTATCTATTTTCTTTTCTTTAAAATTTGTAAAATAAATTTTAATTAAGAAATTCTTTTAAATTTATTTACTTATAAAATATTCCCTATTGTCTTTGGAGTTCTTTATGAATTATATATAATAAAAAAAAAATAAAATCGATTAATAAAAATATATATATTTTTAATTTACATAATATGACTAATAAAGTAATATTTAATGAATTTATCGAGGTAATAATATAATAATTAAAAATAATTAGCCCAATAATTTTAAATAATACTTCTTTATAAAAATATAGAAGCATAAAGTCTAATACTTTAATTTACTGTTATTGTTTGAAATAGGTTAAATGTGTTCTCGAACGGTTAACTAGTCGACCCTTTCAGTTCATTTCTTACTAATTGATGATTATGTGTGAAACTATTAAGAATTTTTGTCTTAATATTATTTTTTGTTAGTAAATCAATCTAATTCTGCTTAACCTTTTATTGGTTTTTATTCATTTCCATTCATTTTTATAAATATTTTTTTCACAATCTATACCCTTTTTTCTGTCCCATAGAGAATTTAAACACTTTCATCTTTAATTATTTTAATTTTCATAAAGTATCTTCATAACTCTTTAAAATTTCTCATGAAAACTATTTTATATCTATAATAATATTTTTTCAAAAATAATTTGTTGGCTTAGAATATCTGTATTTGGTTTTGATTAAGTTGAGTAGTTAATTTTTTTCTCTATCTTCTGATGTCCACAATCTTCATATTGTTCTTCCCTTTTTATTTATGTGAAACAGTTTATTTGTGTTTAATTTTTGTTCTTTTTGTAAAGTATATGCCTTTTTTTAATCATTTATCTCATTATTTTTCCTCTAACTTCAAAAATCTGATAATATTCCATTTAATATTAGACAGATATTCTTGCAATTCATGTAATTTTCCTTCACTTGAAAGTGATCTGCAATTGTAGGTACAAACAAAGTCATTATTAAAACCAGCCTAATTAATAGGAGATTATCATTTTCTGTTAAGTTTACTAATCATTATTGTAGGTAACTAAAAAAAGTCATTATTAAATACCAGCCTGAATTCACAATGAGGAGATTATCATTTTCTGCTTACAGTTTACTAATCATTTCTTGTTTGGTGATTTTACAGTGTTTTTGGGAATCAAGACCATAATTTAATTTTGTTTTTTATGATGGTAAATGTCTATAACAAAAACTATCACCACTTATTCATTCTGCCTTCAATAAAAAATAATTTTTTCAGATAATAACCGAGTAAAAGGCAATAAACTCACTATACTGGTTAATATGTGTTGTTTCATGGTTATTACATGAATTATCACATAGTAATTACAGCTTTCAAGATGAGAATATATTGACCGGACATTAGGAATTTGCCTTGATTTGTTCTTTTAAGATCTTTAAGAGCTAACATTTTTTAATCATAATATGTTATGATAAAATGGATTATTATTTTGTACTTGATTTTAGTTTAATTTTATTTATTCTGTAATTTGAATACATCCAAATAGTAGTGCCACCTTGTGCTAACCAGAGTAATCAATGGATGGTAGAAGGCTTGTGCATAAAATCCCTATCTAGTGCCTACTCATCCAATATCCCCAGACTAGTTTATGGTTTGTGGCCTTCGTCAGTGAGGAGCCTTGGATCTGAAAGCACTGCACCTAGATCCTAGGATCTAATGCAACCCTCCAGCAGCCATCTTTTATCTCTACTTCATTACAAAACTATGAGAATGAAATTGAAAACACAATAATATTTTCAATCTAAGCTCAATAGCTTATATAGTCATATGGGTCTGAAGTCAATTCAGCACCCATACATTTTGGTGACTTTGGATATTTAACAACCATAGACACCATCATCCTATTAGGCAGGATTGGCATTAAACCACTAAACATCACATGATCACCATCTCATGTTAGCACATAACTGTTAGTAAACAGGCAAAAGCTCTCCTTATAGTAGTACCACCTTGTGCTAACCAGAGTTATCAATGGATGCCAGAAGGCTTGTGCATAAAATCCCTATCTAGTGCCTACTCATCTAATATCCCCAGACTAGTTTCTGGATTGTGGCCTTTATCAGTGAGGAGCCTTGGATCTGACAGCACTGCACCTAGATCTTAGGATCTAATGCAATCCTCAAGCAGCCACCTTTTATCTCTACTTCACTACAAAACTATGAGAATGAAATTGAAAACACAATAATATTTTCAATCTAAGCTCAATAGCTTATACAGTCATATTGGTCTGAAGTCAATTCAGCACCCATACATTTTGGTGACTTTAGGCAGGATTGTTGTTAAACCACTAAACATCACATGATCACCATCTCATGCTAGCACATAACTGTTAGTAAACAGATCCAAGGCTCCTCACTGGCGAAGGCCACAAGCCAGAAACTAGTCTGAGGATATTGGATGAGTAGGCACTAGATAGGGGTTTTATGCATAAGCCTTCTAGCATCCATTGATTACTCTAGTTAGCACAAGGTGGCACTACTATATGGAGAGTTTTTGCCTGTTTACTAAGAGTTATGTGCTAGCATGAGATGGTAATCATATGATGTTTAATTTGAATACATGTAGTATATAAAATTGTTTGAAAATCAATTCACCTTTTTAATATTCTTTTTATTTATAATAGTTCTAAAAATATATAAATAGTAATAGAATTTTTAAGAAATGATTTTAATTTAAATGTTTTAAACTTTTTTTAATATTTCATTTAATTACATAAACATGCTTGTATTTCTATGTTATTCATATTTTTAAGGAAATAAAAATTTTGCTTGAATGCCAATTGTTCAGTTTTTCTCAGATTATATGCTTAATTTCATACTGAAAGATATAAATATCAACTTATATAAATTATTGAGAATACTGATAATGATTAAATCATATATTTATTTATTTTCTGATCACCAATTTTAAAATCATAACTCTGAGGAAGGATCTCCTACATTGGCAGATTTATTTATGTGGTGAAATTGTTAATACTTTGCTGGTGTCACTTTATTCTTTGAAAGATAGCCTCTGTTTTCAAATGATAGCACTCATCACTTTCACTAGCTAATATTGCTTTCAATACATTCTGCAGATTACCTCTTGCCATGTCAATCATCTCATATTCTTTACTTCATTAGACCTTCTATTTTTACTGTAGCAAAGTTCAGCTCAGGTATTTTTTTTTTTTGCTTGAGATTCTGCATCTGCCTTTATATTTGCTTCCTTCTTCTCAACTTCTTCCTTTTTGTTCTTGATTGTCGAAATATAAGGTATAGTTTTGTTGATGAGTCAGTGAAAGTCACATTGGGTTGGTGCTTATTTTTAATATTTTTTTTTTAAAAATATTTTAATTTGGTCTTTTTAATTGACAATCAAAAATGCATTATTTTTCATGGAGCTCTTCTTCAATGTTATGATCTTTTATTGCATCATTATGAAGAAAAGATGGCTTTGTAAAGATTACACTTAATGCCTTGATAGTATAATCTATTTATGATGAGCTGTGAAATCAAAATCCCTCTGTCCAGAGCTGAATTGGTTGCTTTCTAACTAAGAGCTGATCATATTCTCCAAGTCCTGATTTGACCATTCAATGGATGGTTTATTGTGTATGATTTTCAGCTAATTTCACATTGCTCAATCTTTTTTGATAATTTGATTACAGAATTCATGACTATTGTCATTTTTTAATATGCTGAGCATTGTGAAAATATTTATCAACACATGGATCATTTCCTTTGCACATTCAGTTTTCAAGCAGTGAAGCTGAATAAACCTTGTAAGGTGGTCTTGGTACACAAGTATAAACTTATAATCAATGGCTTTCTGGGACTACATATCACTGGGGTCCACTTGGAATCAAACATCTATTTCTTGGAATATCATTGGCCAAAACACTAAATCTTATTTTGATACTTTGGATTTTTTTAATTACATTTAATTGATTATTTTTCCTTTTATTTTATTTAGCTGAGTGAACTTTCAGTTATGAGCACCATAATCATAGCTCTCATGTATCATAGTGTTGCTGCTTTAATTTTAATTCATATTATGTAAATCAGTTGATTTAAATATTCCATCTATATGATAATTGAATGTTTTTTTTTCTTTTATTCATCAACATTTTTGCAATTGGTTAAGAATCAAGCTTTTTTTACTCACCTTTTATAATCATCACATTCCTGTGTATACCAAGTTGTCAGATGATGGATCAGAGCTGTGAACATGCTGCCTTTTCTGATCCCAAAACATGAATTTATATTCCAGGTTGTTTCTAGCATGCTTATATACATATTTATGCTGTGCTATTCCAATTGCAGTGTTAGTCCTTGATTGCTGTAGGATATGGCTGTATAATCAGGACCACCATTCTGGATCTCATATACTATCTATGATGTCTCTTTCTTTGTAATCTGTTTTTGTGATGTTCATCCGATTATGGAGATTTGTTGACATTTGGAAGCTCACATTGTCTTTTAATTCACAGTTGTTTTTCATTTTATTCACTAGTTTTAGGATACAACACTTGTGCTTTAATGTTGTTATATTAGCTCAATGATGTCTTGTTGAATACTGTGGATATTCTCAAACTAAAACACAAAATAGAGACCTTTGAAAAGATAAGAGTGACTGTTATCTTTCATATCTAAATTTACTTATATAGGTGAGTCTAATGCATTTTTGTTTGAGACATGCTGCTCCATGACTTTTTGTCATTCTGTGGTTTTGCATTTTATTTTAATTTTTTTATTGAATTTTTAAATTTTGTACACCATGTATATTTATCTACATCATTTTTTCTTTCTGCTTTGTATTTACAAAACAGTTGGTTTTTTAAAATAAATCTGTTGAAACCTAATAGTTTTTGCAAATTGATATTTTAGATTATAGGTGGATAATGCCTCCTATTTTGAATGGTTCTTATCTATTTTATAATCCAAGCTATATTTATTCCTTTAGATCATTATGTCTAGATATTTTCTTATGAATGTATCATTTTCATTTTCAATTATCCATGTTAATGATAATTCATTGGTGAGGAATTATGCACTTTTATAAATTGTTTGTTTAGGAGCACATATAAGTACATCATTGATCTATTTTTTATATATTATATTTTAATCTTTCTCTGTGATTCCTGTTATTAAGTAATTTATTATTTTTTTACATGTTATATTTTTGTATTTCCTTAATGATTATTTTTATTATATGATTTTTTCCACCATGACCTATTTCATATCACAAATAAATTTTCATTTTTATCACCTTTACAATAATGCTTCAGTTTTTGATAATCTTCTGGATTCTTATCAGTTGCTTTTGACATCTTTTTAATTTTATCAAGTAGTTCTTTGTATTTTTCTTTAGTCAAAATTTGAGTATTTTCTTTTTTTAATATCAAATTGAAACATTTCATCACAATCTCTAGCACTTACTTCTTTCATATGCAATTACCTATGTCAATAAATAAAAAAATCTACAGTGGGTTAATTTTAATGGGCTTCCATTCATTTGTCTATGAACAAATGTTAATAGTTTCCATTAATTTTGATGAAAACACATTAATTATTAATATTTTTTATGATATTTTCAAATTTATGAACTACATTTTGTAAATTATGCAAAAATTGCTTTATATGTAATATATTTCATGATATAACTCACCAAATTTATTTGGTAATTATGAATAATCACCAGTAAAAGTGGAAATTCTAGCATATTTGTCAATATTACCGATTTCATTTGGGGAATTATGTTTAGTCACCAGTTAAATTGATAAATTTAATAGAATTTATCAATCTCATCAAGATGATTGATGATTATCATAGTAACTGGTGATTAGGTCTAATCACTATATTATTCACTTTTACCAGAACATATTTATACACACATCTTTAAAAATAAAATTAAATAAAAACAAAGTTTATAAATAAAACATTTATTTATTTTATCATAATGTTATAGCTCTATTTAATTCATGACTAGTTAAGATTAATTCAATTGAAATAACTAAAGAGGAAAAAAAAATATGTTTCTATTAGATTCAGATGTTTTTAGATTTTTTAATAACATCTAGATTAAGTTTATTGTTTTGATCCATGTTAATTATTGCTTTTAAAAATTTTTGTATCTATATAAATAATAAGCTTATCTATGTTAAAATAATAAATTTATACAATATATAAAAGTATATTTATAAATATAAGCAAAACTATAGAAAATAAAAATATATGTTTGTTTATATTTTCAACAGAGTTTGGCTTTTAAAAGATAGGTGTGCAATGGGTAGTTGAGTAAAAGATATTATTTTTGTGTATTAATGTTTTGTGGTCACAGCAACATGTGGTTGCATTACGAACTAAAAAATTGAAATTTAGAAATTCAAAATTGTTTTTTATTAGCTATTAATATTTTTTTTTCAAATCATGGATAACTAAAACTGCAGATATGGAATCATTTATGGGTATTTGTCTTCTTTTTTTAATACTTAGTCAATTACGTGTTATTCAATTACCAGAAGAAGTGACATCTTGAATTATATTCAAGAAACTTTCAGTTCTTGAATCCATCACTATCTAGTTTTTAACTTTTTAATTTATCATTGTACTACCAACTTAAATAATAATGCCTTTTTTCAAATTAATGAAAGTATTTTTGTTGACAGATTAAATCAATTCAGACTAATAAATATTTTAATACAATTATAATTATATTCATTAATAAAGTTAGTATATATTTATTCTATAAATATTCATTTACTACTTTTTCATCACTACTTTCTTACTTACAATGCACATACTTTTTCATCACTACTTTTTTTACTTACAATGCACATCTGACATCTCTAACTGTGGGTAGTCTTTTTCCTATTAAGCTGTTAATAAATGCTTCCCATGTAGAAGAATCTTTTAATTAGAAATAAAACTGTGTAGAGGTGAAATCTGGATGATGATAATGAAAACGTTGTATAATTACCCTGAATATCATTACTGTAATAAAAAGTAAATTAAGATAGATATGATTTATTATTAGATGTGAGAAAAAATCTAATTGAAATAAAGAAAAATAGATGTGGTGGAAAATGACTATTGTCAGGATTGTATCAGTAGAATTACACATTGTAGAACATCATCAAATTTGAGAAAGAATCAAGCTAAACAAGGGCAAAGATCAATATGATAACTGAATGAGCTTTGAAAATAATTATTATAAATTTACTATATATAAATCTATCTGTAATGTTTGTCAAACAGTTGCAATATACCCTTCTTTTAAAATAGTCTTTTAGTTTTTAAATATTGATGTTGAGTAATATATATTTTTAATTATTGATCATCTTTTATAACATTATGTATCTGCTTCTTTCAAGGCCATTCTTTTTTATATAATGAATTATTTTTTATTTCATTATTTACGCATTTTAAGCAAAACAATAAATTGTAAGGATACATTGGAAGTCTGCAGTATTATTGATTCAAAATAGATTGTTAATGTAATTACAGTGAAGGTGTTATATGCATTTTATTAATATATACTACTTCAAATATATGCTATTCAAAAAAAAAAAAGTAAATAAACAAAAAATGAAACCATTAAAATTTTTAATTCAGTATTTAGATACTGAATGTTTACTATAGTAAATAGAGGGATTTGAACTTAGCCTATATTCATTCTCCACTTTATCCCAAACAACCAATATATATGACCATACATGTGAAAAAGACAAATGACCCTCAGTATATGTATTTTGTGCAGAACCAGCACTCATCACTTGGGCCAGGTCATAATCTCCCCCACATATATACATTTAATGTTTGGCTTATATTAAGATAGCAGTTTCTTAAACTTTGATGAAAACATGAAAACCTTCAATCTTTTCACTCTCCCAACAATTCAATCATCTATTTCATTGAAAACCAATGATTGAATGCACAAAGCCCTTGGTGAATTTGATATTTTAGTTGTACCCATGTAGACATACCCATGTAGACATTACATCACTCTAACCCTTCATATTACCAGTCCATTATGTATATTGGGGATTATTTATCTTTTTTATATGTTTGTGGTCATGTGTATTGGTTTTGTGAGCTGGAGTAGAGGATGAATATCGACTGAAAATTCTAAGTTTAAATATCTCCTATTTACTATGGTAAACTTTCAATATACATAATGAATAGATAAATTACACATTGCTTTGGAAATAGGTTACATTATAGGTCCAACCCATCCCTTTTCTCTTAATATAAAAGGACTATTATATATCCAATTTAGGAATGGTAGGAAAAAATAATTGTAAAACATTCTTATATTGTGTCAGAAAGCTTCAAGTTTGAAAAATTTAACCAACAATCTGAAATGGGTAAACATCAGTAGAGATACCTGGATTTATTCTGAAGTTAATATGGATCTAAAAACATTAAAATAACTGGAGAGATCATATCTGTTCTACTGAGATTGCTATTATATTTCCATAGAGGAAATAGTTTTTAAGTGAAAAGGATATTGTTCAAAATGTGTGTAATTGTAATAATAATTGAATTGTTCTGATATGCCAACAGCTTGAAAATGTCAAAATTGGACATTTTGCTGTTTATTTTATTTAAAAAAAATAAAAGATACAGTACAGTAAATTTTTTTAGCATTTTTAATGTCTGTGTGAATGTGTGGACACACACAGTAAATATATGTGTTCTCTCAATTTATTATTAATAACTGTACTGCGTAATAAATGTCTGTGTTATATATATATGAGTGTTTTGAAACTACTATATACAGTACATTTACAATACAGTAAACAGTAACATAATATAATCAAAGCATATCAATAAAACAACTTTTTCCATGATATATAATGTATTCAAGGGAGGCTTGATAAAAAATCTAGCGAATATCTTAAATCCGTATTAATTTCTTTACTTGAACTATTTATACACTTTTCTTATGATATAGTTCATAACGTATTTTTACTTTTTAACTATTATAGTTTATATTATGAATTTCAGTTCCCAATATTTTTTAGAATAATTTGTAAAAAGCATTATTCGCTGATATTTTTAAAATATTAGTTAATTAATAATAAATTATCTATACATATGAGTCAGTGTATGTATAATACTGTAGAGATATTAAAGTTTATATATTTAATGTTATATTTATAGAATTAATCTTTTTTTTTCGTTTTGCTTATGTAGAGATATTAAATTTTGTATATTTAGTGTTATATTTTTAGAATTTTTTTTTTTTCGTTTGCATATATTTAACAGATTATTCAATTTAATAATTGGTTATGTAAGATTGTTGCTATGGTAAAGCATACGGTTTGTAAATGAGATTGTTAGTCTTACTGATAAATGTGGAATGTTATTTTATATTTATAAAGTATTGCAGATACAATTAAATTTTTTTATACTTAATGTAAAAAAATTTCTTTTAAATATTTTGCTTGCCGGTACTTTTCACACTTGCATATTATATTTGACTGATATTTAGAGTTTATAATTTTATGAAAACAGTACAGTGCATATTTCTATATGTTGTCTTCAGAAGTTGACAAATCATCATTACTCATATATTATAATCATATTACTTTTTACTATTTAGAAGACTGTGTTAAGTAAATAAAGTTATTTTTGAATATGAATATTTAGCATGCATCATTTACGTAAAATTATTCGTGCTTTATATATATATATAGAATGAGTTCTATATAGTGATGTCAAATTACTCATAGAAAATTAAATATTAAACTTTATTGTAAAAATAACTTTCAAGCGTTGTTAGCCGAGAGGTCAGCGCAGCCGCCTTGCAAGCAAGCAGTTTGTTGCAGACTGTTGTTGCGGGTTCACCTCCCGGCCGATGCTAGGAAATATGGGGGGGGGGACAGTCCAAGAACTCAAAGCTGTACACCTTCACTACATTTTTCATTCAATCAAAGCAGACAAACCTATAATTTTTACCGTCTAATTATTAGTAAATTATATTGATTTGTTGGATAGGGTTTAATGGTAAAATGCATGGTTATTTGTTTGAAAGAAAGAGCTCTTAAGCCGGTTTATGACCTGAAAAATTACCATAATACATTTGGACTTAAATTTTGGATCATGAGCATGAGTATAGATACTGTATCACTATACTATGAAAACTGTATCTAAAAATAAGGCAAAAGAAATGAAATGAGAGTTATATATTTATGAATATTTTTTTGTTTATCTAATTATTTTTTCTTGTTTTTATAAGTTAGTAAGCTTTCTTCATATAATCTGCTTTTGAATTTATTTAACCGATATTCGTGTTAAGATATAAAGAGTTTGTTTTTCAATGCTTTTTTATTAAAACATGGGTCAACTCCAAAATCTTTTTTTTTTTTTTAAACTTTTTGGCATTTTGCTTTGATCAGCCTAAAAATCTTTCCAATTTTTTTTTATTAACTGTTAATTTTTAAATAATTATTCAATGAAAAAATACTAAATAAATTAATCTTTCAAACTTTAGTTATATTTTTCTCTCATCCTATCTTTCTCTCAAAAGAAACATATTTGATTTTTTCTTCATAATAGTTAACAGTCATCCTAATTATATATTGATGTCACCGTTACCAATGAATTCTCCAACGTTACATTATTTTTTCTATTACTATAGTAGTTTCTAAAAGCTTGAAGTTCAGTGTCAGCAAGCCTTTATCTAGCATCAATTCTACATAAGCAAAAAAAAGAAAACAGTTACCATAAAGACATTCAGTACACTTAAAACAAAAAAGTTTTAATTAAAAAAAATATTATCATTTGATAAGTCTAAACAGAAAATGTTTAAATTCTTGCTTCAATAATTGATTTTTTGTATCAATAAAACTTAGATCACAATTTCTAAAATCTTAAAAAATAAAATTTATATGAAGTATAAAAATTATGCTTACATAAAAGTAAAAACAAACAACATTAAAACAATAATGGTTTGTTGCTCAGGTAGTCACATGACATACAAGCACCAGGGTGACAGAATTTTAGCAAGAGTTTTAGTTTTTAGTAACTCTTAAATCGATCACTGCACTAAATCAAGCCAGAGCATTAAAACAATATTGAAAAGAAGATAGATAGAATTTATCAAATAAAATCGAATATATAAAAAATAAGAGAAAATAATTTAAAAAAGAATTTGAATTCAAAATCAGCAGTTAAAATTGTTATTTTTAATAAAAATGCATTACTAATAATGTTGTAATATGAAAATGGTTAATTTTTGTGCTTCAGAATTGGAATGTTAAATATAGATATTGTATTGAATGGAATAGTACATATTTTTAATACATAGGCATTAATTATTTTCTTGAAAATTGACTTTTAAGATCTCATGGGTAAATTACATTGCAATTAAACTATTTTTTTTTTTTTTTGGATAGGAAAACTACAGAATTTCTTTTTATTTGTAGCAGACTAAATTGCAAAACAAATTAAAAATATTCTTTTGTAAATAGTAAATGCTAATATTTAATATATTTGGATAATAATTTTTTTAAGAATATAGTTTTGTTAAATAACTAATTCCTGATGCAGTTTGCTTTTTGAAAATAGTACATATCTGTTAATTGTAATGATAAAATGGAAAAATCAAACACAATGTATTAGCATTATTATATATAAATTATTAATATACTTTACGTTCAAAAATGTTTTAATAAAAAATAAAATAAATTTCATTTAATTATTTATATTTATTTGATAGTGAAAATGAAAAGAAATGTTAATAAAGGTGGAATTTTATAAAAATAATCAGTATTTTTTTTTTAAAGCACTTTCATTACAATAATAAATTAAACAAATATTCTATAGTCTGGACAATGAGATGCCCCCTGATATTTGGAAAGAGTAATGACAATTTACATAATGAACTTTTGTGCAAGATCAAGACTGTCAGAAAGAGGGATCATATAATTTTGCCAGAAAAAAATCTATAATGATACCTGGAAGCTTGTGGTGTTTCCACAATAGTTTTTGCATCAGCACTGGGAGGTTTCCTTAACAAGTTGTCCAAAGTCGCTCTACATAAGCCACTAAGATGGCTCTAGCCATGGCTAGGTGTGCCTGTTTTGGACAGTTGAGAACCAAAGAATCAGCTTTCCTATAATGGTCGTAAGGCTGGTGAATGGGCTTTGCTTCCCTGCTCATGTTTCATTAAATAAGATACCAAACTCTCAATTTTAAGAAGAATGACAAAACTGTTGAAAAGAGTGCATGTTGCTCAAACTGTCCAAATGCTCATTGTGATTCAAGACAATTTAGTTGTTTTTTTTTCTTTTGTATTTGCTTTAACATCTCTTCTTTGTATTCATAGTCAATAAATTTACTTTAAAATTTTTTTTTATCTGTATATAAAAATAAATCTAATTATTTAATATTAATATAAAAATTTTTTAAATTCATTTTGTAGTTATCCTTGATAATATCTCATAGCTTGTGAAAAGAGGGAATACCTTTCCCCAGTTTGAAAAGGTCTGAGATATATCATCTAAAAAGTGGGACTGTTTAAAAATAAGTCTTAAATACATTTATCTTTTTGTTTTATAAAATAAATGTAATATATAATGAATATGAACATTATATAACATATAAAATTAAAAAATCAAATTGCATTTCTACATTAAAAGTTCATTTTTATCAAAAATGAAAATAAAAAAATATATAATGACAGTAAAATGGAAAGCATATAATCAGCATACAACATCTATAATGCATTTTATTATAAGAAATTAACTACACTTTATAAATTAACATTATCCTTAACCTATATGAAATTCACAACTATATATATTTGGATTATATTAAAAATCCCCTTTAAATATAAATAGAAACAGTAAATATACAGAAACAAATTTCCTACACTATTACATCAGCTGAACTAGAATACAAAGCACATGATCAGAACTTAATATCCATAATATGCTTTAAAAAAGTTAAACCAGTCTTTAAAATGTAAAATTCGTTATAACAACATATGATATCAAGAAGCAAAAAATTTTTGATTCTATAAAGGAAAACACAAAAAATACATCAGCAATTTTATATGGTCATCACAATTTAACATCCATGATATATTTTTACAAAGAAGTTAAATTTATCCATAACCTCTGAGAAATTCCTACTGCATATAATGTTTAGAAGCTAAAAAATTTGTAACTTCTATACTGAATTTTTAATCCCTCAGACTGCCAACTGAAAATATCGCTTGCAATTATTTTCACATTTGAAAAAAAAAGACCTACACAAATTTAACAGATAAATTAAATTTATTATTTATATTCATAACATTTAAACATCACATGATCACCATTTTCAGTGCTTGCTCACATAAATGAGCGCCCCCATTCAGTAGTGCCATTGATAATCCTGAGTTGCACTACTGTATGGAGAGTTTGCCTGTTTTAATTACTTATATTCATCTGATTACAAAATATATTTTGAATTTATATGATGCAGAAATGTTTGAATAGAGCGAAGGGCAAGACCATCAACCTTTGTGGGTTGGGCACATCTTTCTGTGGCTTATGGCAACGTCTTTTTTCCTTCTGGAGCAGTCAAGAGCAAAGAGAATTAACCTTGACAGGAAACCTTTAGTTGGCACTATTACCCGTGTAAAATAATTATTTGTAAAAGCTATCATGACATACAATGCCACCTTTCCAACTAAAACAGGCAAATCCCCTGAAATTGAATGAACTGGTGCCTTTTGACCCCTCAAGCAATTTTCTTTGAACCTGAATTTTGCTATCATCTCTTGCTGAAAGCATAAGGAACACCAAGAAAATTCTGTGGCATGTCCTTAAAACTAAAATCTTTCCAGTCAATAACTGCCATGCCACAGACTTCTCCCAATTAAAGCTGAGGCCATAGTTTTGGGAATACCAGTCCATGATCTTTTCAAGACCAGGAATATATTTATCTGATGGAAGAAACACCATACATTGTCATTGACATAGGCTAGACAATTTACCGCTCTTCCCAAGTTTGAATATGAATACCCAGAAGGTCCTCTCTAAAGTCTAACAAGTAGTGGGTTGATGAACACTGTGAACAAAAGAGTACTAAGTGGGGAACCATGCAGGATAGAGAGATCTGGACAGAAATTCAGGGGCCACTCTTTCCATCCAAAATGACCAGAATCTCTTTATTACTAAGAAGATTTATAATTATGGAAAGATGGGCCTCAGAAATCCATATAACACCTAAATGCTCCAATGAGGAGATCTATTCTCACCTAGTCAAATGAAAATTTTAATAAGAAATTTACACAATCACCCTGTTTATTTTAAAATTAATATAAGTTGTTATACTATAAACACTGGGAAATATTCAAAATGCATGGTTTCTTCTTTATAATGAGTATCTCTGAATACTAATATGTTTGATAATTTTTCAATAAAAATTTAACACTGAGATGGATAAGTGACTAATAGAGAAACACAATGCATTTGTAGAGATCTGTCATTCAAAGACAAATGAAAATACCTAGGTGTTCAAGTCACAAATGATAGTATCTCATATTTTACCAGAACTATTCACATTGATTTCAACACCAGATAGCAAAACACAGAAAATATCATAAGAAAAAACTCATAATAAATATAATCCTTTATACTTATATATAGATTTGTTCCTTTATTTAATGGTCCACACAAATATATGTGTGTAATCTGAACTAGAAAACTTAGTCACCAATTAAGTGCTGTATGTAATGAATTTAAGAGTAAGACAATTCAATTTTTTTGAAAGGAAGGCCAAACAATTAAAACACCAAATTATTTTTTTAAAGGATACTAAATTAAATGACAAATTAATAAATGCTTCTTGTGAAATTGGATTATTAATTGCTAAAACAAAAAAAAATCCAATACAATTGATGAAGAACTCATTTTACCAGCAGCAATAAAAACTTGAGAAACTGTCCATGGTTCAAAATATCATTTTTTAAAATAAAATTTCAGTGTTCAATAATACAATTAAAAAGAATAAACAACAATGAATAAAGCAATTTATTATATTTGGTATACACTTGTGAGTCAAGTGAAATATGAATGATGCTAATTTAATGTTTTTTGTCAGAGTCCTGTATAATTTGAAAATTCATGAAGACATGCTGTTTTGCAGAAATCTCTCTGGGACAACTAAAGGAAAAGATCAATTTGAAAAAGTAAATAATTTTTTGTATAAAATGAGATTGAATGGCAAAAATACATTGAAGTTTTTCTTAATGGAGCTGCAGTCATGACTGACAGGCTTTCAGTATTTGTAGGGAATTAAAAAAGATTTGTCTGAATGCAAGATAGGTTCATTGTATTATTCACATAGAAAATTTAGTATTTTAACATAGTATCAGAAATTCCCATAATAATGAATTATAGAAAAACTAAGACCAGTAGTACAAGAAAATCTTTTGAATTTTTTGCCAAGGAATGGATTCCTTATTATGAATCTGTTTTATATCATACAGTTGTGAGATGGTGATCCGACAGTGAAATTCTGAAAAGATTTTTAATATTGAAAGTTGAATTACAATTTTTTCTCCTAGACAAAAATCTTATTGTAGCATCTCATTTTTTTGATGAAAATCAGATATATATGCTTTCTTATCTGATGGATTTTTTTGAAAAAGTAAAATTGCATCTTTATTAGAAACCTTAAACACTAAATTGCAAGCACCTCAAAATAAACACAAAACTGATTGCTTCTTTCAACAAATTTTTTGAGAAAATAACATTTACTATAAACAGAAAATAAAAGAAGGAATAATTAACCACATGAAAAATTCATTTTTTTTAAAATATTTTTCTTAACTTAAATGAAAATAATATGACTAGTTAAGAATACCATTTGCTCCCTCCCTACAATGTCATAATCTCATATGATCATTTCAAGATCTAATTGACTTCAGAGCAGATTCAATTATGGAATCAAAATTTTGCAATAAAGATTTGTTAGGATTTGTATCCAGTGACAAAAAATATCTTTCTTGGATAAACATAGCCTTAACTACTCTGGTTTTATTTGTACCTCACATCTTTGTGAAATTACATTTCTTTCTACTATTAATTAAAAATCATCTTAGATCTTTATCAATGGAAACATGGAAAAATTAAGAATTATTGTGTCAAATATTTCACCTGATATTGATTTTATTGTGTGACCACATTCAAATGCATCCATCACACTGAAAGTGTTATTAAAATTTCTTGTTGCACTATTTAATTTTTATTCTAATAATTATTAATTAGTTTTGTGTTTCATGTTTTATGATTTTTGTAATATTTGTAATTTTTAAAGAACTTTGTATTGTAAAAATTCTCATAATACATTAACAACAATTTAGAATAATTCACATTTTTATCTGTTTACTGTAACCATATAGCTAGCCCATAGTGATTAAATATAGATATTATTTTAAGTTGTATTTCTACTCAAATAAATATATCCCTGTAATAAATAAACTTTACTATTTTTGAGGTATGTAAAATTTTAAGTAGGCATACTAAATTATTAATAAAA
Source organism: Epiperipatus broadwayi (assembly GCA_028023455.1). Lineage (NCBI taxonomy): Eukaryota > Metazoa > Onychophora > Udeonychophora > Euonychophora > Peripatidae > Epiperipatus > Epiperipatus broadwayi. The sequence continues at coordinate 807 of JAQFVV010001999.1, read as the reverse complement.
TAAATTTTGTTCAATATGTGTGAATAATGATTGTTAAAAGAGCATCTATTAACTGATTTAATAATTACTTAAAGTATGAAATTGATAAATTAAACTTGAATAAAAAGTTAGTTTAAAGTGTCTTATATGTTTGAGTTAGTTGTATTAGATAAAGTTTTATTTTGCTATTTGTTAAAATATGATTTATTAATCTGTGTTAAGATGCATTTAAAATAGTAATTATTAAAGAATTAGTTAATTCATGTAATGTCTATTTGAAATTAGAATTTATTGTATTAAGCATAAGGAAAGCTAGTTTGAAATAGATTTTATTTTAAGTGAGTTAGTAAATTTAGTTTGCTGTTTTTTTAAATATTGATTATTAATTTGCAGTAAATTAATATATTTTTCATAAATCATTTCCTCATTTTCTTAATCATGCCTAGTATACATATGTGAATATCTATGCATATGTGTTAAAAAAGAATGTTTTAAAAAAGAATTGCTTAAAAGTGTTAATTATCTTTAAAAGTAATATATTTTATAAAAAGTATTTTAAATAGTTTAATAATAATCTCTTAAGAACTATTAAAGAGATTAAAGGTGTTTATTTTAAATAAAAGTTGTTTGTTTTAAGTTAAGTAAATAATTTTTTATTTAATAATTAAATAAATGGTTTTATTTAATAACATTAATAAAATTAATTATATGTTGATTATCTGTCTAGACATCATGTGTTTAAATCTATTCTTGGGTGTCTTAATTAGTAAAACTCAAAGTCAAATATACAAACATGCAAACTGGTTAATAAAAGGTTAAAATTGTTAA
>JAQFVV010001998.1:30000-38360 GCA_028023455.1 Epiperipatus broadwayi | reverse complement strand
AAATGTCAGTTTTATTCAATGCAATATATATAACTAATAATATACTTTGATCACATACAATAATAAATTGCATTAATAATAAATTTTCAAAATGAATACATTAGATAAAATATATTCATTCAATCAATTTACAATTAAAATTCTTAAAAAGGTAGTTGTTGGTAGACATTCACGCCACATGATGGCATTGTTTTTCTTGAAAAAATATAATTTATAAACATTCCCAGGCCTTTTTTTTTCATTTGAATTCCTTGTTTTTTTACTTTTTTTATTTACAAATAAATTAAACAGAAATTTTTATTTTATACTTTTGTAAAACATTTATTTTTTATTAACATCAACAAAATAAATAAATATAAAAATAAAATCAACATATTGCCAAATTTGTATAACATTTGTGCTTTGCCTTACCAGCTTTTTTAAAAAACTAGCAAAATGATGAGGTTCACGGTGTTTTTATACACAATTAAATAACATAAACAAATTCAAAACTTAGTTAGGCATTTTTTCATCTTGCAGCTTTTTAAAAAATAATGTCAACAAAATGATGAAGTAACACTGTTTTAAACACAAATAAATCACACAAACTCAAAACTTAGTAGGCTTTTTTTGTAAAGCTAAACTTTGTAGACTTTTTTAAAAAAAGTTAAGACACTTTTTTAGTTTTAAAAATAATATTTTTTTTACCATTTTAAAACAAACTTCAAATTATTAAGCTTTTTTTTTTTTTGGTTACACAAATAAATGACACAAACAAATTTAAAACTTAGTAGGCCTTTTTTTTTAATACTTTCCCAAAATTGGACTTTATTCACACCCAAACAGATTTGCAAAATATACATATCAATTACAAAATTTCAATCATAATACATAACACAATGATAGAATTACATAATAGTAACATTGAGTATTTCTACTGCATTTTTTAAATTACAGTTTTCTCTGTTAATAACATATTAAATTCAGTTTTCCCTCTATGGGTCATATCAACTGTCTAGACTAAATTTTGTTATAAGGCATTTAATTAAATTTTGATCCATATAATCATCCTCTCTCTAGGCTAAACAAATTTCAATTTATACATAGTTTGTTTTAAACTTATCAAAATTGATCATAACATGACTGTTCAATTGGTCAAGACTAAATCATAGATGTAATCTATTTGTTACATCTGAGTAACTTCAAACCACAACACATATTAACAACCATGTTTGGTCAGTCAACCATCTCTGGCAGAATTTCTTATCATCAGCTTTAAATTGTTGTAATGATTCCAAAATCATTTTTAATGAGTCAATGTCCCCGTATCTTTTTCTAAAAAAATCAGTCTATTCCTGAGAATCCAAATACTAAAGTTAATAAAGATTGCAAGTCTAATCCACCCAAAAATCCTTTCTTGAATGCCTTAACTAAATCCACACAGGCAGTCTCTTTATTTGCAATGAAAGACTAAAATGTTATGCAAATTAACCCATGTTTCAATTATCACAATATATGTTCCACTGTTTCTTCATGTTTTCTACACATTGAACAGGTAGGGTTCATACCATAACTCTATCAATAGTGCAAGGGCAGCCATAGGCAAGGCCCCAAGGTTAACCATGATGAGAAAATCAACTAATCTAGGCTCCAATTTTAGTCGCTACTCAACCTCAAGAAACTTAGAGTTCCTATTGGAAGTATATTTCCAATATTTGGATTGTTAGGATTTATAGCATTATATGTGCTCCAATAATTCATCTTATTTTGAAATAGTGTTGACGCGATACTGGTCTTGAAACTATCAAGTACCAGCTTTACTTGTTGTTGGATCCAGAGTTTACTCATTTTGGGAGGAGGCCGATCCATAGGAATAATTTCTTGAGACAGGATTGAATCTTCCACCTCTGAATTATTAGTAAAAATTTTGCATAAAATATTGTGTGTGCTTTGTGCTAAAAATGTCCAGATCGAGTATAGGCCTAATCCATTGTGTTGTCTAGGTCTTTGCAGGAGGCTTAGGTTGATGACAGGAGCCCCCCCCCCCCCCAACATAATTTCCTACATTGGGTAGACTTTGTTTTGGAATGCTGTTTTTTTTTAAAAACAACCATCAACAAGTTCAAAGTTATTAGGTTTTTTTTTTTTTGGTTACACAAATAAATAATACAAACAATTTTTTTTGGATTGCCACTTTTTTTAAAAAACAACTATCAATAAATTCAAAGTTATTAAGCTTTTTTTTTATTTTTGGTTACACAAATAAATAACACAAACAAACTTTTAATTTAGTGGGCTTTTTTTTTGGTTACCATTTTTTTTTTATAAACTAACATTAACAAAAATAAAACTTATTACGCTTTCTTTTTTTCCTATAAAGATAAACAAATTGGTAAAGGATTAAAAATAACATTGACTAAGTTTAATAACATTTTTTAAAAAAAACAACAACTTTTTTGTAGGCTTTTTTTTAATTGCCGATTTCTTTAAAAACTAGCATCAATAAAAATAAAACTTGTTACAATTTTTTTTGGTATAAAGATAAACTACTTTAAAAAGAATTAAAAATAACATTGACTAAGTTTAAAACTTATTTTTAATAAAATAACACTAAATATTAAAATTATGATAAATAAATTTTCCAACTTTTAGTTTCATTAACCAAAACTTCAAAAATTGTAAAAATAACTTTCTTATATTTACCAAAAACAACATAAAAGATTTTTAAAATAAACTTTTTTTTAAATAATATAAACAAATTAAATAATTAAAGATGCCTACTGTGTGTTAATGTGCTGTGACAAAGACATCTCTGCAAGTATGGCCAGGAAAACATCTTCATCTTTGTGGAGATGATGCCAAATAAATTTGGCCATGTAGTTTGACAGATATTTCCTCTGAGTACCTCATTGTTTCCAATTGCAAGACTTTAGCAGGCCCCAAAGATGCTCAATGTTTTGGGTGTGAGTTCCTGTTGAAGGGTCCACAAAGTTGTAAGTGTGGTTTACTGTCAGATGGTGGAACCCAACCACCTCAAGATCAACAGTCTTGTAACCCTTCCAACAGTCCAAGAAGATGGGATGTTATCTTTCACAGCCTGCAAAAGAGTGAATGCAGATCTGCAATGAAAACATGACAAAACTTTTGTGTGTTTCTCAGCACACACACCCCAAAAAATCCATTGTTTAGGAAATACTCTTCTCCAGTGGTTCTTTCTCTGGCTAAAAAGAGTTTCATCAACCTCAACTATCAAACTAGGCCCACCAATTTGACAGCACAGTCGAGATGACAAACTCTCAGAACACAGCTCATGCAGACTGTTGGTCCAATGCAAAACAGCATTTTTCATAGGCCAAATTCTGTCTGGACAGCTTTGATCAGTTAGTTGTTTATGGCTCCAGTAATATATTAGATTATAGCTTTAACCAATGGTATCTGGAGCCATCAAACTAAATGAGATTTCTAATAGAAACTGTTCTACTGCATGAATGAGACAAACATCTAAACTGACATGTATTTTTTTGATCATAAATTTCATTGAGCCTCCACATTCACATTTCTTTGAATGTGGAAGTACATTCTTGTTTTGCAAAAAGGCCATGGCATCACATTCTGTTGTTGGTAAATCACACAAATGAACAATATCTTTTTCTGCACCATTATGTAGATTATTAAGTAAATGCTACTTGATGCATTAACTATTTACTAGTATGTTCAGACATACCTTTGACAATGTTTTGGACATTAAAATTTCACTACAGAAAGTTGTAAACACTCTGTTATTTATGAAATACTTAAATCATGTGATTTCAATAAATCTAAAAAAAAATTAAAGTAAAATAACAACATTTTATTACTTGAATTAAACACATCCTCACACTACACCCTAAAAAATGTGAAGGTGCAATTTGGCATAAATAATTTAATGCGATGTGACAAAGTGGTCTGCAATATGTATTACAATAGAATTGTTGAATTACATGTCAACACAGCTGCAAAATATATTGTTGGCCATGTAAACAGCATTTTTATGTGTTTTAGCACATAAATTGTGCCATCACATGGCATGGATGTGTAACCAATACATAATTTTACTGTTTTGTTTTAATTTATTATAAACTTGTATACAACTTTTTTAATCTTACAATTCTAAATTGCATACAACTTGTAAAAATCATTTATACTAATTTATTAATTTATAAGATTAATCTAGCTTCTTAATAACATCTTCTAACAAGATAGTTCAGTATTCATAATTCATGATTTAAAACATAGCATTAATATTGTACAATATTTTTTGCCACTAATATATATATATATATTATAACGGTCTGAAAGGAATGGAGTCTTATTGTATCTGCCATACAGAGTGCCACTAGGCTACTTGAGCCTAGAAAATTTATAGAGTAGGCAGATATGTGCTGTTAAAGATCCAACTTTTATTTATTAAGACTGTCAGCCAAATGTCACTAACTCATGGAGTAGCAGAGATTTATAAAATATGAATTCTTATCTAAAAATATTTCAATATTAAAAAAAATAAAGGGAGCCACTGCCAGTAATAACACACACAAACATTTATTTAATATATATAAAATTTAGCATTATTATTTTAGTCTAACTTTTATTTTTTACAAACATTATAACTTATTTTACTTTAGATTTTAATTTACAATTTAACTTTTTATTTTATTCACACAGATGAGATTAATATTTATTAGAGTGTCGAGTATGAATAGACTACCTAGATTGCATTTGAAAGAAAATATTCTATCCCTTATTTAACCTTAGGCCAAAGTTCGCAGTCAAACCAATGCTAATATATCTGATATATCAATGTATTCAATGCAGCACAATTACCATGGCACAAATACCATACTGTCAGGAATGAACATCTGAACAGCATGGTTAGAAGACATTAACTCTCGACCAGACAGGAATAGTACATCTGACTGGCAAGAAGAACAATAAAAACATTCCATAGAAAGGGACTGCATTTTCCATCTTACTATCCACTTCCATAGGCAAAAAGGAAGTGTGTGGCATATAATGGTGATCCTGCACATTGTGAACCTAATACTACATTTACTAATTACACCGATATATTCAATCTATTGACCCAATCCAACTACAAAACAAATAACCTAAGATTAACCCTCCCTTAATTAATTAATATAACTTTACAAATCTATATAGCCATTTATGCCTGACTTAATTTTAACAATTATATAATTTCACACAGATGAATTTTATAAAAGTTTGTTTTTTTACTGTTGAGTATAAATCGGTTACATAGATTACATATAGTTAAAAACATTTCAAAATAAACATAAATGAGCAAAATATAAAGTCATTGATGGAATTGCAGAGGGAAATTTACAAGAAACCCAATGGCATTCATCATAAGATGCTGCATTGACATCAATAACTTAAAAGACATCTGAATAAATACATTTTAGATACCATAAGGTATCATTATTTACTGAATGTCTATATATTCTAATCAAATATAAAAACAAAAACATAATTAAATGTTAATGAACGTATGCAAGCATCTATACCCAACATAAATTTAATGCATTTAAATATTTTGTACAATATTAATAAAAATAAAAATGGAAATGATTTAACAAACAAATAATACATTCAATAAAATAATTAATAAATAATTTAGTTTGGTCAGATAGGCAATACTATTGCTATAATTTAAATACTGGGAAAGTTTTATATTTAATGTTCATGAATTTTCTAAAGTTCTTACGGTTAAAAAAGGTTCATATTTTGTAGTTGCTTGTAATTTTGAATGCTGTCCTGAAGAGATTTGTATCCAGTTAGCCATTGGTCCTTTATTGTAGCTGATATTTAATTGCCGGGCCCAGATGTCTTATAGTCCGCAATATGGGAAAACAATGTTTCATTTTTCTTTTAGAACAACTGTAGGAATTCTAAAGTGCGTCTTTCAATTCCTTCTCCCCAACTCCCTCTGACTTAACTCATATCTATCCCTCTAATTCACATCTCTTTCCTTTTATAATAAACTTTCAGATCCAGTGGACATTACGTCATGACAATGATGATCTTTTCGTTCTGGTCCATTTCCTGAAGGGATTTCTTTTATTGGCTATTAGTTTCTATTGTTTTTTCTCTCCTATCTGACCTTTTCTTATATATTTTGAAATGCCCAATGGCTAGTTCACTTGGACTAATTAAAGTAATCATTTACATTTTACAATAACATTAATTAATTTATTGTACAAACTTAGATATATTTTTATTTTTAAATCTTTACTGAAAATTTAGTTTTAAAATACTTTTTTTCTTCTTAATAAAGTTTTGATTTAATAATTTTTCATCTGTGTGATTTTATATATTAGAGTTTAGATGATTTTTAATTTTTAATTCTTAAAAAAATTTTTTTTTTATTTGCAAACTTTTATTTTTCATGTTTAATTTTAAAAAAAAATAATGTAACGGTGTATGTGCCCATTACAATATATATATATATTGTTTTAAATTTTGTATAAAATAATTATATGCATACATTTTGCATATCTTGATATGCCTTACAAAATGTGTGATTATTCTAACTTTGATGTTTTTGGTTTTCTATTTAGTTTAATGTATTTTCAGTGCTGGTACATGTTTTGTAAAGTATGTCAACACGTATGTGCAAAATATCAGACATCCTGCACCCATTATCCTCCATCAAACAAAATTGTAAAGTAGATAATAATATTTCAGCATCTGTTTTTTACAACCATAATAAGTCATGTATTTATAATTTTGACTTCAATTTTAATCATGTAAAAATATTGCAAATTGGAAAAAATAGCAATAAAAGAAAAATAAAGGAAGCTATACTAATATACAAATACATACATAACTTAATTAACATGCAGGCAGCAAATGTTAAGATCATGGAATTGTGGGAAGGTTAGCCTTTCAAAGTGTTAGTTGACAAAGATTACTAGGATAATCGAAAGCGCTCCTAAGTGGATAAAATTTTTAATTATCTAATTACAGTATTTATAAATATTTAATTATATAATTATGAATATTGCTTTGAAAAAATAGATATAGAATAATATATATATATATATTATAAATCATGTTTACAATGTCAAACTATTATAAAAAGTAGATATTTAATAAATTTTCAGTATTTTACTCAAAAAATTTTGAGATTTAAAATAAAACTTATTCAACAAGATAACATGTAAGTAAATTCAAATTTAAAAATTAAATGTTTGGTAATCTTAAAGATTTTATGCAAGTTTTTTTTTAACTTTAATAAAATATAAAATGTAAGAAAAATATAATATTTTTGTCTACATTTTGATAAAGAAATACAACTTTATGCTTCAATAATTAAATCTGTATTTACTCAGTGTATGACAAGATTTTATCTACAAATAGTTCACTATTTATCTTTCTAGTAGAAGAGGGATGTAAATTTTCCACTTCACTACAAAAAAAAGAGAAAGTGAAAATTGTTATTTCAGTCAATATATTGTTTAAATTTAACATATAACCCATTTTATACTTCAAATTTTGTCAGTTGTCTTTCAAACCTTTATATGCCTATTACTTTGCATATTTAAATAATTATCTATTATTTGTAATATATATATATATGAAAAACAAAAATGCAAGTTAAAAAACTTGCTAACACTTGTATTTATGTCCACAGATGGCGTTCTACCAAAAACACCGATCAAGCGTATGTTTTGTTTACATAAACGTCAGAGTAGTATTCACTATCTCTAACTATAATTCCACTTTCAATGAAAGACAGGAATAAAGAAACTAGATCTAAACACAAACTCTGAGCGTTTATGAAACAATTTCTATTCAGCTTGCAAGCGTGAATTTTTTAGACACGTAATGTCTTCAAACTCAGCATAGCAAACCAGATAGCTATATGGGTCTGATATCAGTTCAGCATCACCACATAGTAGAAGCCTCTGCAATCTATATCATTACAAGAAAGACCTCAAAGGTACATTTATGAAAAACAAAAATGCAAGTTAAAAAACTTGCTAATGCTTGTATTTATGTCCACAGATGGTGTTCTACCAAAAACACCGATCAAGCGTATGTTTTGTTTACATAAACATCAGAGTAGTATAGTTAGAGATAGTGAATACTACTCTGACGTTTATGTAAACAAAACATACGGCTTGATCGGTGATTTTTGGTAGAACGCCATCTGTGGACATAAATACAAGCGTTAGCAAGTTTTTTAACTTGCATTTTTGTTTTTCATAAATGTACCTTTGAGGTCTTTCTTGCAATGATATAGATTGCAGAGGCTTCTACTATATGGTGATGCTGAACTGATATAAGACCCATATAGCTATCTAGTTTGCTATGCTGAGTTT
>JAQFVV010001998.1:0-25000 GCA_028023455.1 Epiperipatus broadwayi | reverse complement strand
TATTATTATTATTATCATTATTATTATTATTATTATTATTATTATTATTATTATTATTATTATGTTAGTTATTTTTCTTTTTGGAGTTGAAGTGATCATATCATTTATGGGGGGGGGGGGGGCTGTTATTGCTATTTACATAATTATAGCTAAGATTTTAAATTTGCTAAACTTGTATGTATCCTCATTTTTTCAATCTTGAGAGCTTTGCATACTTTATTTATATATACCTACTTATTAAAAGGATTATATTCATAATTTATGTTTGTGTAATTTGTTCATAGAAATGTAATGCACAAAACAACAATTTTATGCTTAAAAATGACTACTTTCATAAAAGGTTCATTATAGCCAAGCTATATACAAATTTATGTTTCTAAAATGATAATAATAAAAAAATTCAATGAATAGAGTGAAAAAAATTATAGAGAGAATGCAAAAAAAATTTATTGCATTAAAAACAGTACTTAACTTTTAATAAGTCAGCACTATATCTAACAAAGCAGCAAATGTTAAGATCACAGAATTGTAGGAAGGTTAGCCTTTCAAAATGTTAGTTGACAAAGACTATTAGGATACTTGAAAGCGCTCCTAAGTTGATAAAATTGTTAAAGTTATACTTTAGTATATCTAATTACTGTATTTATAAATATTCAATTATAAGATTAAGTATAGTGGTTGTGTTTTAATATTTTATTTTTTTTTGCTGGTCTGGTTGAATTTTGGATTTGGGGTAATTTTAATTATATATATATATGTGTGTGTATATTATTAAAGTCATGTGATAATCAAATCTCTTTAACTATTGAACTGCCCTCTAGCTAGCATGGTTTTACAATAGGAAAGACTAATTTCTACTGTATTTTAAATCTTTTGTTATCCAGAATAACAAAAACAAACCACAATCTTAAATTAGCCAGTATATTTTATTGCAAATTTTTTTGAAAGAATTTTTATCGTAGAAAAATAAAAAAAATTTTTTTTTGAAAGAATTGTTTTTACTTTTATAGAGATATTGCATTCATTTTTAAAAGTCTATACTAAATATTCCAATGTCATATATATAATGACAAACAATACTTTTATACCAGTTAAATATAGTCATGTGATAATCATCAAATTTACTTAATTAGTAGTTGAAGTGCTTTCTAGTTATTTTTCTAGTTTTCTTTTTTTTTTTTTTGGCATGTGACTATTTACTATAGAGTTTTAAAAATGAGAAAAATATCTCTATACAATAAAAAATCAGTTATTTCAAAATCAATTTATTTTAAAAATTTCAGAATGATTTAAGATTTTTTTCTGACTATTGTTTGTCTAAATAACTATATATAAAGAAATCTAAAATACAATAAAAAATGGTCGTTTTTGTTTTTAAAAAACTTAATAAAAATGACAGCTAAAGAACAATCCAACTATTAATTTAATAATGGACGTTGTGATTATCGCATAACTTTATATTTATTCACTATAAAAGTGTTATTTATCATTTCATACTTATACATATTAAAAGATTTTTACTAAATCATACGCTTCATCTTGCATTACTTAGTTGCTAATTGCATTTTTGGTAAAATGTAATATATAATATTATAGTGAAATTTTTATTTTATTATTCAATGTTTAAATCTATATTTGTGTGTGTATGTGTGTTTTATAAAGTTATATATATTTATATAATAGTATTTACATGATTTGTAAAGTGACATATAGTATATATAAATTAAGTTGCAAATTAAATAAGAAATGATAAAATATGTTTTTTAATCATAACACCTGACATGATTACCTTATTCAAAACATCCCAGCCTAATTAAGATTGAAATCGAAATTCAATTAAGTAAAAAAACTGACATCAAACATGAAATAGCTTAATTAAATGTTCTCATGGCTTACAATATTATTAATTAACCAAGTAAATCAAATAATGTTTCCAATGTAAACTATCGTGATAAATTAAGATATGCTAGAGATTTATATAAATTTACAGAAATTATTAAACGGTAAAAAGTGTTTTTATGAAAAAATAATTGAATAAAGAAAAAAATACGGTATGAAATTTTGTAAACAATTATAAATATCTGAATAATTAAAGATAATTATACATGTGTGTGTGCATTAAATTAAGATAATGGACTAAATCTATATATAAAATTTTAAATACTACTAGTAAAAAAATGTGTAACTCTTTTAAATCAATGCTATTAAACAATGGGAATAACTCTTTGACTGACATTACTAAAAAATGAAAAGAAAATATAGTTTTTTGATTTTAATGCTAAACCTCATCTCATCAATAAATATGACGCTAAATTTAGTTAAAGAAAAAAAATTTTTTTTTTTACTATCTTAACTTACTTACTGAAAATACTGGCAGCAGAAAGGAGTTTACTCTTTACTGAAAGAAGACCCTTTATTTATTTATTTATTTATTAATTTTGAGACCTTAAATGAAATGAGCATGAAAATTTTTAATATTCCATCCATATGATATTGCCATTGCAGCTATTATTACTGCATCATTATTTATACACTATATGAAAATGGATAGACTGCTCACGAATATGAACCATTATAATGAATTTATTGTTTTTTTTATTTTGAATTTAAGATCAAGAAGCACCGCTGTCTTTCTTCTCAGTTGCATGCTAATTCTTAACTGAAATATCAAATGAGTTTTCTAAAAAACAGAATAAATATATATGTGAAAAAATATTTAATTATGATAGACAAAACTAAATTATGGTTTTTATTCTTAAGAGTCTATATCGTTACCAGCGAAGACAGTAGCAGTGTTAAAGTGTTAAAGGAGTGTTGATGAGTTTATAGTGAAATATAAAAAGAAGCAAAATATAGAGGGAGAAAGAAGAAATGGATAAGAGTTATATGTGAAATATAAGATAATACACAAAAGAATAACAGGCTAAAGAAGTTTGTGCTGTTAAATAAATAAAATTATTTGCTTAAAGTGTTAAAGGAGTGTTGATGAGTTTATAGTGAAATATAAAAAGAAGCAAAATATAGAGGGAGAAAGAAGAAATGGATAAGAGTTATATGTGAAATATAAGATAATACACGAAAGAATAACAGGCTAAAGAAGTTTGTGCTGTTAAATAAATAAAATTATTTGCTTAAAGTGTTAGAGTGTTGATGAGTTTATAGTGAAATATGAAAAGAAGCAAAATATAGAGGGAGAAAGAAGAAATGGATAAGAGTTATATGTGAAATATAAGATAATACACGAAAGAATAACAGGCTAAAGAAGTTTGTGCTGTTAAATAAATAAAATTATTTGCTTAAAGTGTTAAAGGAGTGTTGATGAGTTTATAGTGAAATATAAAAAGAAGCAAAATATAGAGGGAGAAAAAAGAAATGGATAAGAGTTATATGTGAAATATAAGATAATACACGAAAGAATAACAGGCTAAAGAAGTTTGTGCTGTTAAATAAATAAAATTATTTGCTTAAAGTGTTAAAGGAGTGTTGATGAGTTTATAGTGAAATATAAAAAGAAGCAAAATATAGAGGGAGAAAAAAGAAATGGATAAGAGTTATATGTGAAATATAAGATAATACACGAAAGAATAACAGGCTAAAGAAGTTTGTGCTGTTAAATAAATAAAATTATTTGCTTAAAGTGTTAAAGGAGTGTTGATGAGTTTATAGTGACTTTATAACCTCCTGAAAATAAAAATTATAATTTAGTTTTAGCTGTCATGATTTTAAATATAATTTTTTAAAAAAAGTTCATTCACATACACATTCATTTTTGGTGTTAATAAAATTCAACTGAAATCAATTAAAAACTCTCATGCAACTCAGGCTAGACTGTGTTGTTTTTGATCTTAAGCTCAGAGGGGAAAAAAACCAATAAACTCACCACATTAGCTAAAGCATATGGGGGAGAAGCCCATCAGTGCTAATATATTGTATAAATAGTATTATAGTAATAACAACTACAATTAAAAGAATATATGTAATGAACATTAGGAATATTCCGTTTGGTATTTTTAAGCCTCAACAAGTAATTCAATGGTCTCTTTTCAATTAAAAGCAAACTTTTTTTTTTGTAGTTTTTAAAATATTTTTAATTTAAAACAAAAAGTAATTTTTATTATCAAGATTTTTATTATCAAGCAACAAATGTGAAAGTTAAAATTAATTGTCTAAAATAATGACTGAAACAATATAAAAAATAAATATAAGATTGAAATTGAAAATGTTACAAATGCTGTTATTCATAATGAAAATTAAAAATAAACATTAATGCTTCAAAATATTCATTGTGAAATAAAATAAAATGATCATTAATATAGTGATATATAAACATCTATGTCAAAAACATTTTTTAAACATATTGTTGTGGAATTTAAAGGTATGTCCATATTTCATTTCTGAATCATGTAGCTAATACCTAAATTAAAAGCTATTTAAAATATCTTGCAGAAAATGAAATTAGGCCTAAATTTATGACAAAAAATAAAAATAAATAAGTAAAACATTGGGCTAAATCTCAGCATTTTAATCTGATAAAGCAAGTAATATCAAAGGGATTTGAAAGAGTATCACCACACAATTTGAATAAAAAGTATAGAGGTAAATATAATCAACTAAATGATGAAATGTTTGGATTATATAAGTCAGTTAAATTTGCAACAAATACTTTTTTCAATCTAAGCACCTACTAAATAAAAGTATTTAATATTAGCAATTACAATGATACTATTAACCAATAAAGGAATATGATTAATGATAAAGATTACACTTTGTTTATATCCCAAATGTAGGTTGTTTAGATCAGCTAAAAATGTTTGAACCACTGTTTTCATTTAGCCACATAATTTTTTTTATCTTACCTTTAATTAAAAATTTAAAAAGATAATAAATCTTCTTCAGAACTCCTCATTTCATTTAAGTGAATTCATTTTTTTCATATCTCTCTACCCATAATATCTGCCTTTGGCAGACAATTTCTTTTCATATTATTTATCAAAAATTTTTATTACTTTCAGACTTTCGTCACTTTTATTTTCAATTCTTGATTAGTTCTTCAATCCTAATTGTTTTTTTTTCACTTCTCTAACATGATGATACTATCTTAATCTTTTTCTTTGATGACTGCTATTAATTTTTTTCATTCCAACCATTTCTCTGATAACTTGATTTGTCTTTACTTCTAGTCTTGCTTTTTATGCAGATCATCTCCAACAATTCATTTTTATTTGTATAAACTCTTTACATTTTTTTATTATTTTCCATTGATTTATCCCACATAATAATACACTTTGTGCTAGAATGTTTTCTTCTTCATTAATATATTATAACTCCTTAAAACTGAATTGAGTTTTCCTATTTCATTTTATCAATCCTTCTATAGATCTCTCTTTTTTTTTATGCTTTTTTTAAAGATTTATTTTAAATATTAAAAAATATCCACTTTCATTATTTTGTCCCCTTAAATAGTGATTATGTTATTTTTTATGCTACAAAATATTTAATCTCCATTGGAAAATATTTATTAACGATTAAAGAAACTTATCTTCTGCTTATAGAAAAATTATATATATAACCCTTATCTTTACAACCTTTTTGAAGATAATTTATGAATAAATAGTTCATTTATAAATTAAATATTCTGACAATGTTGGTATAAAATATTCAAATACAATTAAGTTATACTTAAAACAAAAAAGAAATATAACACAAATTAATTATTCTATATTCTTTTAGCAGATCAAGTTAGTAAAAAAATAAAAATACTTTTTATGTTATATGAAACATCATTAACTAATCAAATGTTACAACTTCTAACAGTAATTAGAAATGATATCACCTCATTTTCTTACTACAAACTGATTCTGAAAATGTTTTCGTATAGTCTGTAATATGCTAACATTATTTACAATAATTCTGTACAATGAACCATAATATCCATTACATTTTTCTGAGCCCTTCTCAGTTACATCCTATGTCAAATATAATAGTTCACATTTTTTATAAGCTTTGATTACCATAGAATACCTATTGCTTATTAAACTGTAAGCCTACAGTAATTTTCAACACAGACACACACACACACACATATATATATATATATATTGAAGGGATATATTTACATATATGTTTATTTTAAATGTGCTTCCTCATTTATATTCACTTAAAAAATAAAAAATAATTAGTGTATGGTATCATTATTTTATAGATAAAATGAGTAATGAAATTGTAACTTTCATTAGAATTAAATATCCTCTGGTCAGTAATGTTTATTTTCAATCCTTTCTTCCATATAAAAATGTCAAAAGCAATCTCATTATCAGGGAATACAACCTATACCATCTCTAGCTGCTTACATGTTTTAATTCCACGTCAACAACGTGAATTTTTTTTTATTTTTTAAAACTTTTAGCATTATGCTTGGAAAACATTTATTAAATAAATCAAACTCTGAAAGTCTGGTAATGCAAAGCTTTTCAAGTTTAAAAAATGTTAGTCATAAACATGATCATGTATGGTACTATGAGATGGAAAATAGTTACTACTATATTGTAAAATTTATTATTTTATGAATTTTAATGTTTTGTTATTAAATTACATACAACATTCTGTCATAAAAAACTGATTGCTGCTCCATTGTAAAATTTGTTAAAATTTTAAATTTTAATGCTTTTTTGCTTTATTTACACATTATTACAATTATTGTACTGAATTGTATTTAAAACATGATAAAACATGTTTAAGTAAATTTGTGTTTGAGATCTCAAAAGATTATATTTAATATGAAAAATAGCTGTTGCTGTGTTGCAATTTGTAAAATTTGATAAATTTGTGAATTTTGGTATTATTTAATTATGTGTATATTTTTTGTTTATATATATATATGTTTGTGTGTGTAACAAAGCAAGTCACCATATGAATATATATATATATAATATAGCAAATAACTGAGTCATATATATTGTTACAGCATATATTGTGGCTTCATTATAAAATACTTCCTAAGAGAACACTTTTTAAAGACAGCTTATATAAAGAACAATAATTGCCAAGGTTAATAATTTAGCTATAAGCAATATACACCATACCATCCTTCTATTGAAATGCATAAAATGATTTACCTGAAATTCTTAAC
This sequence comes from Epiperipatus broadwayi, assembly GCA_028023455.1. Lineage (NCBI taxonomy): Eukaryota > Metazoa > Onychophora > Udeonychophora > Euonychophora > Peripatidae > Epiperipatus > Epiperipatus broadwayi. Next base: position 17,871 of record JAQFVV010001998.1, on the reverse strand, counting down.
ATAAGTATACAAAATATATATATCACAGTTTTTGAGTAAGTTATGCTAATGTCATTAATGATTATTAGAAGTGATTAAATATGAATATCAAATAGTTTAAAAGGTAAATCAAACAAAAATACTAATTCTAAATTAATTACATTTTAATTTGCAATTCCTAATTTTAACTGGTTATTTGCCTGGTTACATCTTGACTAAAATTTATCTATACATCTAAATTTCCATTATGCTTTCTTTAAAATTAACATCATAGGATTATTGTATAAGAACATTGATTGCATGTATAATATAGTTAAACAAATAGAAGTGTCCATTTAAGATAATAACACAACAAAGCTAGTACCATGCTGCTGTAATGGATTAATTCAGTATGCTGAAAATATCAATGCTCTCTGCTAGACTGTGGACAATAAATTATATGTTGGTAGCCATTGAAAATGGCATATTTCTAATGATGCGATAAGAAAATGTTTAATATTACAATATATGGAAATAATAATCTTACTCCTGAATGTATTCTTCAATCAGACAAATCAATGGTTTACTTGTCATATGAGTTTCAGATTTCTCTGCAAATTAATGATGTCCAATCATTAAAGATGTAGATATAATGTAAAATCCAAAACAAAAATAAATAAAGATTATGAATTAAATAATATATATTAAATGCTGCCTAATACTATACTGGTAATGATAAATAAAATTGAAAATCATACAGCATTAAAATACTAGCTAAAATACAAATTTTTATTAAATTTCTCTCATAATCATAGTGTATCTGCTAATAATAAATAAACCTTCTAAAGTGAAATATCAACATATATATACAAAATAAAATAGCCTTTTTATAATTAAAAAACCATTCACCTTTAATATTAAAGAATGTCTTCATAAGTTTGATGATAAATCTTGAATCTAAACCATCAATCTCATAAAGGCATCTTTTAATCTTAAAGATGGGTGGCTTTTGAAATGAATTGTGGTAAGGCAATTTCTGTTTTTTTTTTTTTTTGTGTGTGTATATATGTTGTTTGTATATATTAGAATTTCACTTGTTAATAGATAAAACTATGGTAATAAGGAAATATATGTGTGTGTGATTTGAATTAAAAAATACCTTTCATGCATGTGTTATGAATGTTTGACATTTCATGTCAATAAATTTGTTAAGAGTATGGACAGCCTTAAATAAACCACATTCATTGACAGTACTGGGATTTATAATTCAAATCTTTTTAAGAAAATTACTCTCCATTTCCAGCACTGTCAATGATTGTTGGTTTATTTAAGAGTAGGCAATAAGTATGAATGATCATTTTTATTTTTAGAACATTCTTTGATATTGAGTACTGACTATTTACAGAGTATGTGTGGATAGTAGTTTTCTTCCATCTAAATGTGCATGTAATTCTTCAACCGCCTCTTACGAGGCATCTCATCGACATCTGACGTCACTCTAATTCTGCTAGTTTTAATGGTAGAATATTCGTTTGACAGTTATTGATTAGGTTTTTAAAAGTTCTGTAAGATGGTGCCCTCTTCTGAATTATTTTACAAGTAAAAAATAAAAAAAACGCATTTAAAACTAAACAAAGAAGAACCTTGTCGGTGATTGGCTGTCAGCCGGCTCTCAGCCGAAAAAGACATTCTGATTGGCTGGAAAGAACAAAGAAACTGCCTGATCAAAGAAAATAAAGAAAAACGCTGAGATTTTCATTTTGAATGTAATTTAAAGTATTAAAAAAATATAAAATGAGAAATTAAAATAGTTTTTTAAAAAATATACTAAAAAAAACAAAATTATTTTCGAAAAATATTGAAGATTTTAGTAAAAATATTTAAGATTTAGCAAAAAGAAATCTTTACTTTTCCAGAACGTAAAATTGAAAAAAAGAATTTGCGTCAGCACTTTTTTGTTTAGACATTCACTTTATATTTGCCAAAATTGAATATATTTTATAATAAATAAATAGCAATTTATTTTTGAAAGAACTTTCGTTCTCTTTCATAACCTGAAAAATTAGTAATATACTTTTTATAAACGTATCTGAGTTGAATTTAATATTATAGGCGAATATGTTTTAACAATAGGCTTTGTCTTCAGTTTGTGAGTTGGCCAATTAAAAGATTTGATTTATACCTCATACAACCAATAATATAATTAGCGGTTAAAGGGTTAACAGTGATATACAGGAGAATTGTAATTTTATTAAACATTAAAATAAAAATAGAAATATTGTCACAGTGCTAGAAATAAAACAGGTCACAGACATGTGGTATTTACTGGAACAAAACAATAGACTGAATTTTTTGGAGAAAAATTCTAAATGGAAATGGACATAGAATCATTCAAATGAAACTACTACAGAACTGGATCATATTTTGAATAACAGAAAATATGCATTTTAGAATAGTAATGTTCTTAATAGACTCAACACAGGAAGTAATAATTGATTAATGATATTTAAGATACATGTTAATGCAAAACTAGGGCAATAAAAATATTAAGAAAGTCAGTATTAATGGTTAATATTCCTAACCTTCAGAAACATTCAGATTAATTTAAATTTGAACTTGAAAATTGTTTTAAAACATTAACAGACTTTGAAGATGATTGAGATATAACTAAAATCAATAAGAAGATAACTGATATTCTATTAAGAATTGCAACAAAAATATAGCAATTCCAATAAATTTTTTACTGAGATAAGAGAATATATATATTTAAAAAAGAAGAAATATTTAAATTCTTTTAAATGACCCATTAAAAAGAATTTAATATCTACAGTTTTGTAAAATGTTATAAAACAATTAACATTCATATAGAAAATATTTATTGTAAATTGGCAAGGAAAACTATAAAAGTTTCAAAATTGTAAAAACTCTTGATACTGCAAGAAAAGTTATGAAATATGTGGAAAATTTTTTTAAAGAATTGTGTAGTAATCACAAGCAATAAAATAACATATATTCTATGATTTTTTTACATTTTTTGAATTGTCCAGTATTTTAAATAATGAAGTGAGATATATAAGGAAAAAGTTACCAGAAATGATAAAAATGCATTTGATATCTTAAAGGAAATAGATAAAAATAAATTGTTGTCAATGTTATATACCAAATGTCTAAATGATAAATATGTACTAGATATTGGGGAAATGTATTAATAATTCTGATATTTAAGGAAAATGATAAAAATTATTCTAGAATTTACAGGCCTATTATTCAGTTTTTATACAAAAACTTTAACAAGATAATTATGATTTCTATCTTATAAACTTTGGATTCTAACCAACCAAAAAATAAAACAAATTGGATTTAATAATGATTTAATACACTGGATCCCATCCAAAATATTGAAAGAAGTTATAGAAAAGGATTATAAAATGAGTTGCCATTTTTGTTCATATTTGTAAATTATAAAAAGCCATTTGATCCTATAAGCATTCTTACAGTGATTAAAGCATTTTATCTTCAAGATATACACTCAGGATATCATTACATTTTGAAGAATATTTTTCATAATGGAAAAGTAATGATTAAATTACTATTCTATATCTCCAAAATGTTTTATAGTAGCATTACAAGAAATATTTTATGGATTAAAATTGGAAGTTAAGATGGTAAAATTAAATCTAGATTTTGCAAATGGTGTGGTTGTTTGCTGTTGTTTATGTTGAGCTATAATGCTTCAGAGCTTCAAGCAATATTGCAATTGTTATCAGATAAAATTTAAAATTAGGATATGTTTTTAAATAATGTTTTTATTTAATTTGATAAATAATGCATTAAATACCAAAAAATAATTTCTTTTTTAATCATAATTTTTGTTTTTACATTTAATTTGAAATAAAAGTGCAATCACTGTTTTTAAGAATAGCAATTATGATGCCCATATTTTAATTTGAAATTTGGTATAATAAACAAAATTATGGTTGAAGAAATTGTTTTGTTTTTTTTTTTTTTTTGGTTTTTAATATATTACTCATCAAAATAAAAAAGGGTTTATTTGCAATGGATTTTTTGCAACTATTTATATTCAATTTTAAAAACTAAAATTTTAATCAATATTGCTATATTTTCATTATTTGAATCAAAATTCCATGCTTGTTAAAAATCATGTTCATAACTTATTTTTAAACACATCACTTTAAAAAAAACAAGTCTTAATTAAACAAGCAAAAGAAATTAAGAGTTCATCTCTCATTTCTTTTTCTTTAAATTATCTGTTAATACCTTTGAGTATCTTAATCATGAAATTCAATGACTTTATTTTTTGAAGAATATATTGCCATTTACTTATATTATTGAAAACTTGCAGAATTAATATCAATATGATCTGAAATTCAGCCCATCAACACTTTTAGTCTAAACAAATAACTGGATAATATTGAAATATTATACTCACATACATAATTATTATCAATTACTAACATGTGCACAAAATTTGAAATCATTTCATTTAATAGATTTTTGAAAATCAGTTACAATATTTGACCCAAGTAGACAAACAAACAAATAAAAATTCTAAATTAAATAATAGCATTTAAAACAATTAAATTAATGTTAATGGATTTTTTTTTTTTAAAAAAATAAAGTTCAGGTTACTAAAACATATTAAAACATAAGGGTTAAATTAATTTTAAAAATAAACTTGAATGGGGTGATTTTGGTAGAAATAATATTAAACCAAAATATATCTATGTATTTGAAAAAGAAGGTTTTAATAAATGTGTTTTATCAATTTTTTTTTTATATGGATCTGAAAATAATACATAAATTTCATGTCATTCAATTAATTATGGACAGATGCCATATTGGAGTAACAAGAAGAGATCAAAAACAAAATACACTGGTGTAAAAACAAACAGGTATGACTGATATCTTTGCAACAATTAAGAGACAATAATAAAGTTGTCTGTATATAATACTAAAAGAGATGATAATAGATGCACAGTTCAAGTTTAAATTGGATTTCAAGAGATTATAAAAGATGTCGAATTAAATCACATGTGAGATGTATGGACAAAATTTTAAAAATTGCTGATATATTGTGAAGAAGAGAAACTAGATATCATAATAACTGAATTAAACTTTGAAAGACCTTTATTCAGTAGTGGACTGATAATGATTGAAGAAGATTAATATTATTATGACTAATTTTTTCTCCTCTGTATACTTTTTTGTTGATTGTCATAAGCTGAAGAATGTTTTCTTTTTTTGGAAAATATCCCCTTCTCATTTTGTATTTTTTATTTATAACACATAAAAAAATGTTTATATATATGATACTATTTATTTCATTTAAATATATAATAATATATTGAACTTATTTTTAACTGAATAAATATATATTATGTAATACTTTTGAGTATTTATTACTAAACGTCAATTTAGCAATAACAAAATATAAATATAAGAAAACATCCACAAATATGTTATGTAATTATTCCTAATTATTTACTATATTAAAAATATTTGGCTGATCAAAGCGAGTAGAGTAAGCTAATGCACATAAATAACTAAGGTTTAAACCTTTAAAGTTCTTTATTTATGTATTTGTTTTTGCGAAATATTTGATTATTTCCTTTTTTGTTGTTTTCAGAATCCGCTCTCACGATTTTAAATTATGTGCTTCAAGTTCCAAAAAATATTCCCAATTTTTTTTTTCTTTGCACGTAAATAATACTTAAGATTACAAAATATAATTTAGTTTTATTAATTATGATTTTAATTGCTGAAAAATCGAGGTCGAAATATTTCCAAGTGATTTGTGACTCAGTTAATTGCATTTTAATTTGTGAGCGAGTAAATACTTATTTTGACAATCATTTAAATTTATTTATTTTAGTTTCACTTTATTGAAAGTATCCCCGCTAAAAAAGAGAAAAGATTATGGTTGGTTTGTGTGAGTTTTTCTTTTATTCACGAACACGCAACAACCGAAAGCTAACAAGATTAGTTTCCGTGTACAATTTGTTTACAATTTAAAGTAAAAAGCAAAGAAGAAGAATAAAAAAAAATAAATGCAAATGTTTTTTTTTAACAAACAAAAACCAAAATGCTATAAGAATTATAATTAGAATACCGAAAACAAATAAATGTGTTTTAAAAAAAACTAATCGCGAATAAATAAAAATAATTATTGGTTATTATTTAATCGAAAAATTACTTATTTTAAACATCTCTAAATCATCTTATGTATTTATATATTGTATAAATAAACTATATTTTCCAACCTTTCTAGTTCTATGACTATTCAAAAGTAAAAATACAATCATTAGCGCGTGGTTTCTAAAGCATCATTTTTTAATCATTTATGCTAGATTCAGAATACAACATAAACAATTTGACAAAAAAACGGAGATATTTGATATAAGAAAGAGAGATTTATATAAAATATACAAAAAAAGAAACATATTTAATTATTTATTATAAGCTCTAAAATATTTTCTGATCATTGTCTTAAATAATTGTGGGTAACTAAAATATTTCACATTTAAAATTAAATGATGAGGAAATTTCCTCCATATATTATTACGTAAGGGTTGAGCATTAGGGCCTAGCATAACTCATAATTTACTGATGTAAAATTTTGAGAAGTATGATTTCTAATATTATTTCATACTTACTTCCAAAAATAGAAATTCCCTGTTGGTTGGATGTTTTTAGTAAGATTAAAGTACTATAAAATGTATATATGTAGTGGAGTTTGATTAAATTAATGTAAGAAAAACTCTATGTGACTTAGTACAGTGATATAGTATGGTAAACTCTGGGTCACAAAATTCATTGATTAGAATCAACTATGACACATCTAATGTTTAAATATCATAGTGACGTCTAAGCATCAAATTATTAGATGATGTAATTGCTTCTATGCTTTTATTCATTGCAATATTTTTTTCATTTAGTATATATCAAAATATACATATTTAGAAATAATCTTTTTTATATGTACAGCTTAGAGAAAACTAAGATCATAAATTTAATTGGTAAAATACAATAAAAAATACAAATATAAAAATAATATAAAATTAATTTATTTAACTTTTATACCTACACATAAATATCAAAAGCAAAATTCATTCCTTCCATAGTAAAACCATAATTGAACTTTTGATTAGTTTTTTTACTCAAACATACTGACTCATGGGAAAATTGCATAGAAGAATAATATTTGTAATAATAATAAGTGAATATTATAAACAATAGGAAAGAAAATAATTGGTGATCAATTAAAACAAACATTTCATCACATTTTCTTTTCAATTGGCTAAAATAGTACAATCACATACTGTAAATCCAGAATTCAAAAAGGAAAACTGTTTTCGCTTTTAAATGATTCAAAATAAAAAGTATATGTTCATCCTTTAAAACATTTTGATACAAGTTTCATTAATTTTTGTATAAACAGTTCCAAAGAACACTGTTATAAAAATCAAAAATATTATTAAGCAAAAACACATTTCTGTTTAACATCAGTTTTATTTTCAAATCAGATTTTTTATCTGTAGTATTAAAAGAACCTTTCTCTCATTACATCATACAAAAATTATTTTAAATAAATTTCATTTTAGTGAATGACCAACTAATTTTAAAATATGTGGCAAATCTCAATTGAATCAATGACATTGCCAAGTCAATAAAAACAATATATAAATCAAGTTTATCTTCATTGCTTTTTCTTATTTGTCTGGCAACAAAAAATATTTAGTGCTTCTTGATTCTCTAAAACTATACTGTGTTTCTAATATCCATTTGTCTACAATTGGGAAGCAATCCATTCACAAAACTGTTGTAGTGGATAATAATGATATTTCATGATAATTTTGCAATATTCTCCACATATATCATGCATTCATTTTTTTATTTATTATATTTAATATTACCATTTTATTTTACTTTTGTAATTAACTTTAATTATTAAAATATTTCAACTATATTTACTTTATTCTCTTATCAGCCATATTTTCCCAAGAAAAGCATTCACATTACATTTAATTAGAATAATTTTTGAGATATTCTTTATAGCTTAAGTGAAATCTATTTTTCTCATTACAACCATACGCAAGTTACCATACAATATTTTTTAAGAATTATTGGCTTTATATGATAGTAGAATGAAAATATAATCCAACAGACTGAAAAACACATCAAGTAATCTTAAATGAAATTTTTCTAATGCCTTTATATTATGATGAAAAGGAATTTAAGACACATTTTGTACAATATAAAGTGTGCAAAATATCAATTTATATTCAAACTAATTTAGTTGCAGTAGTTGTATCACTATGCTAAATATATCTATTTTTAATTTGTTAATTAGAGCAGTAATAGATAAACCAAATAAGTCAATATTTCTACTTTTAAAAATTATCGAGATATTTAAATTGATTCCTATTTTCAAGGCAACAGCTAAAAACCATCCAAGATAAAAGATATTGAAGATTTGTTCATCATTGACTGACAAAAGACATGAGTTTATTATTTATTAAACCAAAATCATTATATATTGCATTCAAAATATTAAGCAAATCCTGTAAATCATCATTTAGATTAACAAATTAGAGCAAAATCATCAACATTTTTAAAAGCTAAAAGCTAAAAACATTTTTGCTTTTTATTGGCATAAATAAAAAACTCCACCATAAAATTCTTTTGCATCTTGATGCCTGCTTAATAAATACATATATAAATATTTCCAAAGATTAATGTCATAAAAATTGAAAATAAACATGGATAAAATAAACTTTTCTGTTTAGCACTAGTTTTTTATTTTAAAAGTATCAAATGCTTTTTTTTTATTCCATCATGGTGAATCTGTATAAAAAATAAATTTACTAAATAGCCACTTCATTTCAAACGTTAATTGATATGTATGATTAATTGAACAATAAAAACAATATATAAATCACTTAATTTTTGATAACAAAGGCCATATGTATAGCACTTCTTCTTTCTCTAAAACCATAATGATTTTTTAATAACTATTATCTTATAATCAGCAGATTTAATATTCAAGAAATCCTTGAATGTACTTTAGTTGCAATAAATAATAATAATAATAATAATTTATGATAATTATTTTAGAATTATCTGTATACTTTATTTTTATAGATTGTAACAGCAGATACATCTTTGAGAACATATGATACAATTTTATTGGATCCTATCTTTTTTAAAAAAACTGCAATAGTTCTAAAGATGACACATTTTTACAACCATATTTTAACACTTACTAAGATATTTCCTTATAATAACCTGAAGATTTTTCATTTATATAATTACACAGAACTGTTTTAACTTTTCCAACCTGGATATATCATTAAAAACCTTTACCACAGATTTTATAACACTTCAAAAGATAATCAAAACATCTTCTTAATCCATTTAAAATATGAATGTTATCATATAAAAAGTATCATTCAAAAAATTAACAGGATTATAATATCACTTATCAAGTTCATAATTTGTATTATTTTCATAGTTTTATCTATATATTTTTTTTATCTATTTTTTATTTATTGAACTTCTGTTTTTAAATTTCTATATTGCTTACAAAGTTTTTACATTTAATTTATTATTATATTAAGCAGAAAATGTCATGCTTTTAAATCAAATCACTTATAAAAAAATCATTGGCAGAGAAATAATTTTAATTATTTTTTTAGTGAATCCAAGAATAGACTTATTTATATGGGCAGCACAATGTTTAAAAGTATCCATAAAAATAGATAATACGAGAATTTTGAATGTGTAAATTAACTCTTTTGGTGCTAATTAACTGTTATTGTTTAGCACTAAGGTATAGATGCTTTTAAAAAACAAATATCAAGCACTAATAATAAAAAAATCATAAATTTAAAAGCACAATATTAACTCCAATTTATTCTTTTACATCAATATTAAAAAAAAATAAAAGTTTCTTTTTATTTCCTCTCCTTTTTCTGTTTTATTAGCAATTTTATTTCAGATTTAATCATTATTAAATTTCTAAACAAAGTGAAGGCTATCTTTGCTTTATGCAATCTTTCAACTTTGAAAGCAAACATTTTTTTTTTTTACTTTTATATTTTATGGACAGTATTTAAAATTTGTTTTGTAAATTAATCCTCCTAGCAATTACATATTTATTTCATTTTCTATAGTGGTGAAATTGAATCTCTTGCTCAAAAATCACTATAAGTTCTTTTATGATATTTTGCTAATAGATAATTTTTCTATAATTAAAAAATAGTTTCATGTGGGCATCATGTATTGTTGTTTTGTTTTATTTTTTTGCACTGTGCTTTTTTATATAAATGTAGTCTTTTGCTTTTAGATGATTACTGATAGTTTTATATTATTCTTTTCTTTATACTTTTATGTCATATATTATAACCTTTAGTAAATAATTGATGCCAGATTATGGTTACTAAAGTCATGATTATCAATAGTTATTATCTTCTTGAGAAACTCCATTGAATATTATTTTAGACTTTTTTTAATATTTATCTTTAATCCTGCTTTCTTACTTTGATTTATCATCTTTTATAACATTTCCTAAAGCTCTGAAACATTATATACTAAAACAACTATATCATCTACAAAATCTAAATAATTTATATAATCTCCATATATTTTTATTATTTTATTTATTCATTTTAATCCACAAAATATTTCTTATAAAACTGATGTTAAAAGTTTGGAAAATATATAATCATCCTGTCTATATCTTTATCAATATTAATCTTCCTTAGTGTCATTATATAATCTAATTACTACTGTTATATTTTGATAAATATTTTTCACAATATCCTGGGTCTGATGGACTAATGTGTTAACCACTCTAGAATTTTTTTTAGAATTAAATGCTTTTTCATAATTTAAATTTTCAAAGCATAATGACAAATTTCATTCTTTGCATTTTCTACAAATTTTCTCAAATATTTTAATATGATTCATTGTGCTAAAACCACTTTTGAATCCCACATGTTCTATTATTTGGTTTGAATCCAAAGTTCATCGTAAATGATTTGTAAAAATTTGGAATAGAACAAATAAAAAAAATGATAGATCTGTAAGTTTTAATATTGTCTTTAATGTTTTTAAAGATTAGAATTCCTATACATTCTTCCTATTGTGTGATACAACTTTATCATTTAAGTATTTGGGATATAGTTTTGCCAATATTTTTTTTCTATTTTTTTTAAGATATTGATAATACCATTTCCTGAAGCTATTTCCTATTTCATAAATTTAGTAGTTTGTCTTACTTCTTTATTCAAAATGTTTGGTAATTGAGAAATTGTAATGATTGTCATTATGGTTTTTTATTACTATATATTCTTTGAATATTCTACACACATTTTGAGATCATTCCATTTTTTAGTAATAGTTTTCTTTTTTCTTATTGTTGAAATATTTTTCTTTCATTACTGGTATTATTATTTTTATTTTAAAAGCTTTTATTCACTTCTATAATTATACTTGTCAATTCATATTTATATTTTTATATATTATTATTAACTTATTTTTGTATCATTTCTAATATTCAAGTTTTTTTATTGGAAACATTCATTGTTACAGTTCATAGAGAAGTATCACTTATCTGTTTATTGATCTCAATTAACTTTGAATATTCTTGAAAGTCTGCCATTATTTTTAAATTATTAATAAATTATAATTTAAATTAAATGGAATGTTTCTGAAGATTAACAATATTGACCTTTTATAATAATTTTTGTATCTCAATTAATCTTATATCTCACTAATTGATTATCACTCCTGATGTCAAATCTATTAAAAACATTACAATTCTAAAATTCATATTTTCTATTACTCAAAATTCTTCTGAACCTTCATTTGTATACTTTCATTTGTGTTTCTATTTAGTTTTTTTTTTTTTTTCAAAGAAGGAATTCATAATATTTAGTATTCTCTTCTAATTTCATAAGCCTGTGTTGTTTCTCATTTGCCCACACAACTTTCATCTTTCATTTATTTCATAATTCTAGCATGTTATTTGGGCCATAAAAAGTATTCACTTCTAAATATTCATAGAAAAATCTTCTACATCTTCATTTTAATAAGAATTTGTTGAGGCATAAGTTATATTTGCCTTTGATATTTTCCACTAAATTAAAAACTGATCTTGCCACTTTGTCTGATATACAATCAATCTGCACAAAATTCTTTTTGTATTTTTTATTTATAATAAATACCATTCCACTTGAACTTCCAATGCATGTGCTTTATAGCAATGTACATGTGCACATTTCATATCCATTGTCACTTCATTTTTTCTTATAATTTCCCAAAGTCTAATAATGTCTTATTTAGTATTCAATATGTATTTTTCCAATTCATGTAATCTTGCTTCTCATGAAAATGATCTCTAAATAAACAAATAATAGCCTGAGTTCATAATCAGGAAATTTTTAATTCTTGCACAATTTACTACCAATTTCTGCCTAGATTGCAGACTTTATAGTCTTGTGGAAATAAGAGCCATAATTTAGTTGTATCTATATGATGATAATTATCTAATTAAAAAATATCATTCACTCATTCATCAACTTTCAAAAAAATTATTATTATTTTAGTTGGGAATTATTAGACAAAAAAAGACCCTGTTTTTGGTTGGTCTTAAATTCAGAGATAAAATTCCAATAAACCATCACACTGACTCATACATCATAGTGAGCAATCCATCTATGATCTTTTATGATATAAATAATTGCATATCAATAAAATCTACTATGACAAATACTATGTAATGGATAGTAGGAATTTGCTACTTTAAGTCCTCAAAGAGGGGTTAAAAGTTTTCTTTTAATTAACAGCAAATTATATTTTGCTATATATGCTGTTGTAAATTTTTGGCATTATACTTTAATTTTTTATTAGTTATGAGTTTTTGTTTTTTTTGCATTATAAATTATTAAAAAAAAATGATAAATTACTTTATTTTTTGATAGGTTCAATTATAGGCAATTATTTCTATCTCATTTATTTTATTTTATCCCTTATATATATATATATATATATATATATATATATATATATATATATATATATATATATATATATACTATATATATACTATATATATATATATATATATATATATATATATATATATATATATATATATATTCTAACCCAGTAAGTTTATCTATTTATTTTAATATTATTTTATTAGAAATTTTATTAGTTTATTTCTAACCCAATATTTTTATTAGTTTAGTTTATTTATTAGTTTATTTGCACCCATGACACTAATTTTTCAGGTTGTCTTTAAGTCAACCAAAATAAAGCAACATATCCATTAATTTTCCAATATGATCTAAAATACTTTTCATATAATACAATTGTACATTCAATTCTCTTAAGCCATGCCACGATTGTAATAACAACAATAATTGATCACTTATTATTTTAAAGAATAATTATAATAATATTAATCTCAGGGTTCTTTGTTTCATGTAAGGAAATGCTCGGCAGTATTGTGTTGTCGCATATGACTGGCATTCTGGTCGGCTATAGGAAACATTTATTTTACTTAAATTCAATGTGTCTTCATCTCTCATATCAACTGCTATATTATTTAAAGAGATGATAATTCTATTCAATAATGACGTATAATTTTGAATAACACAGCCTTTTTTTTTTTTTCAGAATCTCAGTCAGAATAATAAAAAGACAAGGGTGCTTTTTGTGTCCTTCCATCATCCATGACAACACAATAATATAACTAAGATTTATTACTTAGACAATTTAACTAAATGGGAATGGAATAATGTGCAACCAAAGTTAATGGTTTGGGAATAAATTTAGTCTTAAGTTTTCAACTCCATAAATAATTATCATTAAACTAAAATATAATGACATATTCCGATCTGCTTAACTTTATTTATCTGGTATATTAAGTTTTTAAGAATTTGGAATGATTTCGGACTCAAGAAAAGGTTTTGCAAATATTGTGCAAACACTTATATTTAGCATATAAAAACAAAAAAAAATGAATCTACAACAAATTTTAACAAGACTATAATTTATTATTATCACAAAAAAAAAAATATATGAACATTTATTCAATAATCCCATAGTAATACAAAAATATAAATATAACTGACATTAATCTGTATACTCTTTTGGTTATGGACTAGAGGTTACTACTTCTCCTGTATGCAATCATATGGATTGATTAACTAAAAGTACATTTCATTACCAATACATTGTTTATTAAATTTTGGTAACCTTGTAGAAGCTTTTATTCAAAATTATTGACTAACTATTTTTTTTTTTTTGTTTTTTTTTTTTTTTTTTTTTTAAATGATTAATCCCATCATATGCAATACGCAAAATATTAAATTTATTTCTAATACATTCACTTTATTTATGGTCTTTAATGGGATAACCTATTCTAATTATAGGCCAGTTATCAGAAGTTACACTTACCATCTTACATTTAACTTAATGCTAACTTAAGTTATGATACAAATTTTATTCATACGTATAATTTTAAATATGAGTATTATTTAATTACTAACCAGAATTAAATATTGCATTTGAATATTCCTTCAGTAAATAAGCGTTTTAAATTACGCAATTTTAATTACTTTCTCCATTGATTTACTTGTCAAATACTAGCAATATTTAGCAGCACAATACAGATATTGATCTTAGTTACTAACGCACTATTTATACTAAAGTGGATCTTGAGGAACTAACACCTCCAATATAACCTTTATCTTGCCGAACTTTCAAAATTAAGCACAATAATCAACACCTTCCATGGTGGAGCTATCTTTATTTTCACATGAGGAATATGGAATAACCACGAAGGTCTATAAAGTAATCTACTACATTAAAATATTTTGGTGGTTTCTTGCCTCTTACTTGGGCATACAATGAACACACACCAAATACAATCCTCTCCTGGGATTTAAACGAATGAAGCATACTAAATGCTAGATAAATTCTTGATCGTCCTATCTATGAGAATCGATCACTTGGGCTATAAACATACCCGAACATTATATTTAAAATCTTCCTCTCATGGAAAACAAAGCTTTTGGGGAGATCATTTTTCATCCCACAAAATAAATGCATTATAATTATTACTTATGCGAATATTAAGCATATACCAATGCTATATCTGGGCAGGATAAGTAAATACACTGATTATAATAAACTTATGTTACCGTGTATACTTTGATCAACATCTGAAATCAATGGACATCATAGAATAAAAGTATAATAATTTTAATTTTAATAAAGGAACATTCAAAATAGTTGGTAGCATACTATCTTAAACTAAATAAAGTGGATGTGTTATTTAAGAATAATTAGGAATAAATTCCTCAATTAATACAGTATAAATTCGTTTCAAAACTTTAACAAGAAATATTTTGTTATAGCATTTTTTTTTTTTTTAGTTACTTCTGATAATTTTTAATATTTATTTTACCCCTTAAATATCTAAATATTTTTCTTTTACGTATCTAACATACAAAATTTCTACCTACAATTGTATGTAATAATTAAAACATATTTTATAGATTTTTTTTCTTTCGTGTTAAATATCAACTTAACCTATAATAATTATATTAAAACATACCTTTGTCATTACAAGGCTATTAAATATCACTTGACCATACAGATTTTAACCTATGTGATATAACAAAAAAATACATATCATTTATAACTTAGTTTTAAACAATCATTAATTAACAAGTGCATACTCTCTCATTAGAAAATGTTTTTCTGTTGAGCAATTGGTCCAGGTGAAGAGCTTTATCCAGTCGTATTTCACGAAGCAAGTTTAAAAACAATAAACGCATGGTATTATTTCCTTTAAATAAAAGTTTTCTATTATTTTGTGCGTTTAATAAATTAGGTAAAGAAAAATATAGCAGAATTGAAGATTAATTCTTACTTGAATTAAACTACTACAATTTTGGGATCCAAGAAAAAAAAATAGACTTCTAACATAGACGAATATTTGACTATAGACGATAAACATACACAATATTTTTTTTTTTATTGACGATACGTACCATTCATATTAGCTAGCTTACTTATGGACGGAAATGCGCAATTTTTCCGAGATTATTATGATAATAACTGCAGTCAATTTACGTGTACAGGAAGTTTTAATAATTCCAACTGATGTATAATATAATATATCATTTATTTTTATCATTAAGTCACTAAGATATTTGGTTTTGTTCATACTTTAGGAATTATAAATTTTTTTAACGGTAACTTCTCCGTAAGAATGCCCCTATATAACTTTTCCTATATTTACTCTGAGAAAGTTTATATTTTTTTTATATTTTTTTTTAAAAAAAATATACAGGTGCATAATTTAATCTTATTTATCATTATTATTATTTCCAGACAATTCTTGGTGAATAAAACATATTTTAACGTATGTAACTACATTACTTGTAAAGGCAGACAATATTGAGAAAGAGCGCGAAAATGTTTCTAGTTGATTTTCCTTGGTTTCAAAATATTTCTTTCAATTATTATTATTTTTTTCTTTCTATACCAAGAAAATATCAATAAATGACATAAAGTTAATAAATAATTAATCTTTTCTTGGAAATCGTTTCTTTTCCTTAATTTAGATATAATATAATTTTTCGTGCTTCTTTTAGTTACATCTGTCATTTTTGAACTTTAGCGCGAGACAATAAACTTTTAAGTATAAAAGGTCTTTAGATAGGTAGATGGCAAAGAAAATCAGGATATCTTATCAAAAAAAAATTTAGCCACACATTATATTATTAAAATTTTACTTTGATTACATTTATTTCTGCAAAATAAAATGAAAAAATTGAGTTACCAAATTTCAGCACTGTTCCTTCCTTGAAAACTAAAAGCAGACTATTTTTTTTTTTTTTTTTTACTTTAGCGACCTCTTCCAGAAAAATAATCATTTGATTATAACATAAACAAAAGAAAGGAAAAACCTATTACAATCATATAGTTTTAGTATTATTTACCTGGATTACAAAGTAATTTGACAATATAAAAAAAATAATAATAAATACATTAAATTAACAATCAGTGATGTATAATTCTTTAAACATTATTTTTTTTTTTTTTTTTAATTTTTTTTTTTTTTTACAAAAAGAAATTACCAGAAGTTATTGTGCTTTATGATAAGACACTCATCCACTCTCCCCTCTACCCATCCAAAATCAATTACTGTTTAGCTTTTATACCATATTAATTTGCTCTAATTATTAATATCTCAATTAAATTATTCATGTTCTCTCTTTAAAAATGACATTGAGTTATTAAATCTATTAGTTATTCACCCAAAACATGCCAAAGTGAGTGAATAGCATACTTTATTAATCAATTATTACTATTGTTATTTTATCTTTTTATTTCTTTAAAGAATAGCATTGTTTTCCTGCAGAAATAATGCCAAGTAAACCAAGTGTCAATAACACTAGGTTACCGATCTCCCACCATTATAATAAATAAAAAATAAAATAATATATGCATTTTTAACACTTCTTATGGTATTACTAAGTTTATATCCTACTTCTTTCTTATGTCAATAAATACAGTTTAAAGGATTTAATTTTGCTTGGGATATGGTAGTAAGCTTCGGGCATTATAGGTACCTCTTGTTCCATCAGGGGTTGAGACCAAAAGGCATTCTCACCCACTTGTTTCACAATTTCATAGGGGCCTTCATAAAGATACATGAATTTTCTAAACACATGTTTCCGGAGATTACTCACATGGGGATTTCTAAATTAAAACAAAATCATGGACTTTAAAAAGGATGTGGACTGGTTTTGGAATAACGAGTGCGTTTATCACCCATCTTTTTAAGGTTAATTCTGGCCAGTGCTTGGT
>JAQFVV010001997.1:0-38411 GCA_028023455.1 Epiperipatus broadwayi | reverse complement strand
ACAAGATAATTCATAGGCAATCTGCAAAAAAGAAAAAAACAAAAATATACATCATAAAATATATCAATATTCATTAACTATTACCAAGTGAT
Organism: Epiperipatus broadwayi; assembly: GCA_028023455.1. NCBI lineage: Eukaryota > Metazoa > Onychophora > Udeonychophora > Euonychophora > Peripatidae > Epiperipatus > Epiperipatus broadwayi. Next base: position 38,319 of record JAQFVV010001997.1, on the reverse strand, counting down.
ATTGACTTGTCATCACTTTTGCAGTCTTCTTTTTCCAACAATTAGATACAACATTGCATACATGAAATACAATCCATACTTTTATTTAAATGTTCTTATTTAAATTATTCTACTATAAGATTATAATATTATCAATAAATTAATATTCATGTTCCTACTCCTTATAAACCCAAAATAATTACATTTATAAAATTAATAAGTGAGTCCAAACTATATTTACTTAATCTTCAGCTGAAACGAATATTCTTTATAAGTTCAAATATTTCTATTTTATTTCTCAAAGAGTTTTTTTTTCAAAAATATGTTCTCTTCAAGAGCAATCTTAAAAACTTCCCCCATTGCTAATAACGACAAACAAGACAAACTGTTTCCACGGCAGTGGTCGAGCTGAAGTTTTTTAAAAATGAATAATAAAAAAATAAGGATGACATCTTTTGAAAATCCTTGCAAAATTAAATAAAATAATCATCAATCCTGTCCTGAATAGTTAATAGAATAATAGTTTATGTTTTCTATTGTCCAGAACAATGAGATTATTAAAATAATAATAAAATCATAACATTAAAAAATAATAATCCTATTTCTACCCATAAAATTCTGTATTGAAACATATGATTCTGTAAATATTCCTTATTGGCGGTAATAGTGATGCACATCAAATCCTGTTGGATTAGCTCGTAAACTATCTGGATAAACTAGATGGCGCAGAATATAAGATAGTTCTATAATTCCATACTTTTATTTACTCCCCTATTCCTTTTCTTTGTAGGTTTCTTCTTTAGTAAAATTTATTGCCATTTATTATCTATTTCCAGTGGTTTCATTATTGGTCTTAAAATTCAGTTTTTTTAAAACAATTTTATAAATGCGTATAACCCTATGTACCTCATAGGTTTTATAACATACGCTTTCGTAAATATTTTCCATCAGTCTTTACTTAAGATAATTTCTTGAAATGTTTATAATGTTTCCTTCAAAAAGGATAAAACATTTAGTTTCTATAGCATTGTTTCCATAAATTACTATAAAATATACTTGTCATATTACCTATTAATCTTGGACAAAATTATCTGGCTGTTATATAAAAATAATGAATACTTTACTTTTTAGATCGGTAAATAGTTTTTCTATTAAGCTTCCTGTACAATGTCCAAAATAATAATTTATAAACTGGAATAGTCCTCTTGTAAGTTAATATTATTAATATTATAATTAATAATTATTATATTTAGCTTTAAAATATTCCATTAAATACATTTTACTTATCGGCACTTCCATACTTTTACTGTAAAGCTATGTTAAGCTTCTGACGATCACTCCTGGTAAAAAGACTTTAAAATTAGCAGTGCATATTAAAACGAAGTTATTAAAATATATTTATTTTACACTCTCTTTGCAAATACTTTTAAAATAAAGGTCCTATTATTAGTTTTGCAAATAAATTGCATGAGAGCACTAAAAAAATTGACTAAAATAATAATAATTTAAAATAGCCATCACCTCGATAGCTACTAATCCCAACACCGTGATACCTTTGATCACCTTAATACCCCCTTTAATCACCCTTTGATACCCCCCTGTCAATGGTATTTATATCCTAAGAAAATACCCCATCCTATTAGCTGATTCTTACTTTTCATTTGATACCGAATTTGCATAATGTTACAGTTTTACACAATTAAATTTTCAAAATAAAAAATATGACGTATTATAACTTTCAAAATATTATTTTTTAAAAATATTAATCTATAAATCAATTATTACTTTACTAAATTAATTAAACATTTAAAATGACTTTTCTAAAAAACAATATTTAATAAATTTATCCCACCTTTAATATTTAATTTATCTATTTTATTTTAAAAACAAAATATTTAACTGTTATTAGCTGACTCGTCTTTATTACATTACTTTAAAAGCATTTTATAATGACTAACTTAATATTTGCTTTTATGATAGGTAATAATTATATCCAATTCTATAACAATGCAATTTACAATATTTTAAATTTTGACTAATCTAAATACTAGTAAGCATGTGTGTACAACCATATATTACACATAATCACATGACTAATATTAACTACGTACAGACTGGATCCACATTTTCTGTCTGGGAATAAATAATAACGTGTAACACTCGTATTAAATAAAAAATAACACAATTATACAAAATTTGGAAGAATAATTTGGAAAATATAGAATTAAATATAACCTTCAATACCATAAAACTTACTTTTAAAATATATGATATTACTTATAATTATTAAATATAATCTATAAAAATAAATATAACTTTTATTTAACTATAAGTTTAAGACCATTCAAATTGAACTTTTTAAACATACTTTTAAATATTTATAGCTGCGTTATTTATTATGGCCAGCTTTTGCAACCATATGTAATTAATATTTTTAGCTTTTACTTAACTGTTCTTGAGTGATATATCATAATTTTATGCATTATGTATTTTATTTAGCTTCAAATTGTATCTTTAAGATATTATTAATAGAATATAACTAACACATCAAGAGAACATATTCTAAATTTAAAATTTTTAGTAATTTACTGTAATGAGCTGATTTTGACCTATAGAAAAGGGCACAATATATATATATGTTTATGTTTTTATGTATAATAAAAATAATTAAAATACCAACTCAAGTTTTCTTTCAATGCACAACAATTTATTGGTGATGAGAACGAGATACATTTTTTTGGATGCTTCATGGGTTTTCATAAGCGGATGAATGCAATGAAATGAATTAACAAATTCATATTGAAACTTATTTTTTTCATAATGATAAGGAGTCTTGAAGAATTCAATCCAAATTACTGGGATACTTGGCATCTGTTTTTAGGTAGACAGAATTTTTTATGGTGTCAATGAAATCTGAATTAAAGTTGTCTTTGTAGATCAGCTACTTACCAGGTTATGATATTATAGGGAACATTGCTATACTCTTCTAAACTAATGTTCAATAAGACTATAGAACTTCTAAACATCTATTTTATGGCAAATTCCCTTTTAATAATATGATGATATATATTCAATCTTTACAATCAGAAAGATGAAAAGTCAGTCAACTACGCATTTGAATTGTAAAGAATAGCATTGACCGGCAATGTTGGAAGATACCTAGAGGAAGCATTTAATGATTAATTTATATGTATGAAGGATTATACATTAAGAGTCTATATAATACTGAACTCCAATACTATGTTTGAAACTGTGAAAACCTTAAGAGAAGAAATGCTTAATCTATATCTTTACTAAATACAAACACAGAGATAAAAATGATTCAACAAAGACAAGGGCAAAGAATGTTGCAGTAATAATTTCAAATAAATAAAACTCCAAGTGACCATGAAAGAAATAAAATTATTTCCATTACAATGAAAATGCATACATAAATTGGAGCTATAATTTTTGTCAATGTAGTGGACATATTGAAGGTAGCAATCTTCCAAAAAGAAGACATAATAATGAAAATGATTTAACTAAAAAACAAGACCATTTGTAAATGTGATAATGGTTCATCTAATAAATAAAACCGTCAATCAAGTCATAAAAAATTAAATCTAAATGCACTTATTAAACAAAAGATAAGTCCCGACTTTTTAAAAACTTAAATATTACTAATGTTGCAAAGAGGATTGACTATGGATCAGCCATTTCCATTATCTTGAGAAAATGGGTAAAATAACTAGAAATCAAAAGGGTGTTGAAAGGTCACCTTATCTCCGATTATCAAAGCAAATAAGGTACATTCCTGGTAGAGGCTCGCATCCATATCCAGAAAGGATGTCAACATATACAATTAGTATTTTTGGTTTTTACAAGAAAGGATAGTAACTTAATGGGTCAAAACTGGTTCAAAAAATGGCTACTTACTTTCAAGGTGAATCAAGTAAACCATTAATAAATATGATTGATTTGAAAACAGTAACCAAATAAACAGTAAAACAATAATCCAGTGGACATAAAATGATTAAGCATTTCAAATTCTAAGTAAATTAATTTGCACAAAGTAGCTGATTAACCAACCATAATATGTACATAAGGGCTTTTGGGTAAGAAAGCATGAGATATTCACTGAGAATGGATGTATCTTATGAAGCATGATACCATCCAGCAGGCACAAATAGATCTTAAAATTAGTGAATTCAGGTCATCCTGAAATAGTGAAAACAAAAATACTTGCTAGATCTCTTGTCTGGTGGCCAGATATAGACTCTGATAGAAAACTTCAGGTATACCAATGTCAGAAATACAAAATAAATCAAACTATGCCAGCTAAAACGAGGGGCAATCCTTGTCCACCAGCAATTTGGATCCTGGAAAAGAATCTACTTAAACCATATAGAATTTGGCAATGAACAAGATTTCTGATCATTGTTGATGCCTTCTTTAAATAATTAGAAATAGTAATAATACTGAACTTCACTATCTCAACCATGAATTTGAGAAAAAAATGTTGCAAACCTGTGATCTTCCTTTGACCATTGTTACTGTAAATGGAACAATATTTACATCTAGACAATTAAGTTTTATATGCAAATAATTAAATGAATCACATATTGATAACACCATTTCACCAAGAGAGCAATTAATGTTTAGTACAAGAGCTTAAAAAAATCTACTAAAAAGAAATAGCAAATGATTGGAGCATGTGCATAGCTAGAATGCCAATAATTCACTCCATCTATTGTTCTTAGCAAAATTCCACTGGAATGTTAATGAATCAACATTTAAAAACCAAATTATCCAGTCTCAAATCTAACCTATAACCAAAGGAAATGAATCAGAAAATTATAGACATTTTAAAATTGGTACAAAGGTTTTATAATATATGACCGTAGAAAAAAAATGGATCCAGCTACAAGTGTAGCCAGAAAAGATCGACGCCCACTAGTAGTGAAAACACCTAAAAGTGAACTTAATAAATGCCATGAGAATTGCCTTTGTGTCAACCATAGCCAGCCAAAAATATTCAGCATTGAAGTGGTACAATCATACCCTGTAAATCATCTGTCAGCAGCAATCCTACCAGAGGATGACAACCAAACTAAAGTTTTGCCAACATTAGAATTAGAGCCAATAATCATTCTTTGCAATAGGAAAGAGGACAGCTCTTCCAACTACTAAAAGAAAGAGTAAAAGAAATTGAAAACTAGTATGGTATAATGAAATAAGTAACTTATTTCATCTAGGGGATAAAGAATATTGTGATTCATTCCTGTTCATTCTAGAAAAAATGAATGAGTCATTTGATTTTACTGAACAGGAAATGAATTTCATTGGACAATATATATATATTATAACGATCCGGATGAAGTGACTTAGTGACTTAATGTAATCTACACTACAGGGCGCCACTAGGCATTTGAACCTAGAAAATTTATATAGTAGGCAGATACATAAGTTCAAAAAAAAAAAAAATTTGGATTCCGGTCGTTAGCCCATTGTCACTAGCTCAGTGGAACAGCAGAGATTTATATTTTATAAATTCTTATCTAAGAATAATTCTTTAAAAAAGAATAAAATAAGCCACTGCCAGTAATTATACACACAAACATTTATTTACGCACATATATATTTAAAATTATTTTAGTATCAGTTTACATTTTAAAATTTAACTTACATTTTTAACTTTGATTTTAATTTACATTTTAATTTTTATAAATTTACATTTTAATTTTTATGCTATTATAAGTTCGCACAGATGGATTTATAAAAGTTTGTTTTATAAATGTTGAGTATAGATCGGTTACATAGATTACATGGTCAAAAACATTTCAAAGTAAACATAAACGATCAAAATATAAAGTCATTGATGGAAATGCAGAGGGAAATTTATAAGAAACCCAATAACATTCATCATAAGATGCCACATTTACACCAATAACTCAAAAGACATCCGAAATTAATACATCTTAGATACTCACCGTAAGGTATCAGTATTTACCGAATGTCTATATATTTTGATCAAATATGAAAACCAAAAACACAATTAACTGATAACGAATCCATGCAAGTGTCTATACCCAACTTAAATTTAATGCATTTTTATTTAGAGTGTTGAGTATGAATGGACTACATAGATTGCATTTGAAAAGAAAATATTTTATCCCTTATTTAACCCTAGGCCATAAATTTCGCAATTAAACCAACATCAACCCATCTGATATATCGATGTGTTCAATGTAATATGAATACGACAGCACCATTAGGTTAAGAGAAGAAATTGCCTCTCGTCAGATAGGAATATTACATCTACCTGACGATAAGAGCAATAAAAAAAAAAACTCCATAGGAAGGAACTGCGGTCTCTGTCTTATAATTCCTTCTATAGGCCATCGAGTGTGTGTGGCGTATAATAGCGATTTTGCCCATAGTGAATCTCATACTACATCTACTAATTACACCAATATATCCAATCCATTGACCTAATCCAACTACGAAACAAATAACCTAAGATTACCTCCCCTAATATAACTTTACAAATCTATATAGCCATTCACGCCCGACTTAAGTTTAACATTTATATAATTTAATTTAACGAAAAACAGAAATCATAATAAAAACTTAAAGAACAAAAAATAAATGGAAATGATTTTACAAAAGAAATACAATGAATGAAATTACTTATTAATAAATTAAGTTGGTCAGATAGGATTCTATTGCAATTATTTTAAATACGGAACAAGTTTTAGAATTAAAGTTCTTATTGTTTAGTATACTGGAGTTTTAGAAATATATTTAAAGCTTAGAGTTCAAAAAGTTCTTACAATTTTAAACATGCCTTTTTATCCGTTGCTTGCCGTTTGAACGTGAATTCCCATGCCATCCTAAAGAGATTGGTATTCTGTTGGCTGATTTATTTATTCATCTGGAGGTCTTTTGCTTTGGCTGGTCCTCAACGTAGAAAACGGTGTCATTTCTTTTTTTTAAACAAAACTGAAGGGATTGAAGAATGCGTCTTTTCAATCCTTTTTCCCACAACTCCGCACTAATACATATCACCACTCTTAATAATAGCTAACTCAATCATTTCCAAACTTTTCCTTTTATATTAATTTTAAGGATTCAATTGACATGTCATCGATGTGATGGTCCTTTTGCTGTGGTCCGATTCCCTTGTTTTTCTTTCCTATCTGACCATTGCTTATACATTTAAATGCCCAAGGCTAGTTTACATTGACTAATTAAAATAATCATTTTCATTTTTCAATAACAATCAATTTGTTTTCAAACTTAAAGATATATTTTTATCTCTAAATCTTTTTTAAGTTTTTTGCTTTTACAACACCTTTTCTATTTTTAATAAAGTTTTATTTTAATAATTTTTTTCATCTGTGCGATTTTATATAGATACGAGTTTAGTATAGAATTTTAATTTTCAATTTGGAATTCTTAAAAAAAAAAAAGAAGTTTTATTTGCGAACTTTTATTTTTTTCATGTTTACTAATAAAAAAACAATGTAATGACATCTGTGCCTGTTACATATCAGCAAACTTGTTTAAAAAAAAAATGAACAAAAAAAAATTATTTTACTTAGGGTTAGTAATTACGGTACATGATTAACGAAAACATTTACAAAAACATTCAGTTAGTAATTTTTACAAAGACTATATACAAAAAAAAAATGTTTACTATCGCTTTCCTAAGGACCATTTACGTCTACGCCTCCTCCCCCCAAGCATTCTATTTTTTTATACATTTTATTTTTACACATGGCATAACAAGCAAATTTTATAAATTATTTATTTAAGAAGGTTGCATTGAGGTAAATATGTTTTAAGAAATAATGGATTTATAAGTGTATATTTGCAGCACATTTATAAATACCACCAACTTATTTATGACTGATTGAAATGCATACATAGGGTTACACTGATGTAATTCCCAAAAGTACTCATTGTAAGGTACCACATTTCGATCATAAACTTATGTGGCTGTGCGCGCCTATAAACGTTAAAGCATAATATATATTAACAAAAATAAAACATATTTATTGCAACCTTTTGACTTTTTTTTCACAAAAATTAGTTTTAAAATTATTTATACTTTCTCGTGTTTAATATATATGCACAATTTCTTTCTGGCAGTGCTTTTATAAGATTTAACGTATACGGCTTTATGTAAATAGCTAAGAATATTTCATTTTGAAAAAATTTGCTCAGAGCATTTGTGGTTTGTTAAAGATCGGCCCAAGTTGGGTCACCAGTTATAATGATCCGGATGAAGTGACTTAATGTAATCTACACTACAGGGCGCCACTAGGCATTTGACCCTAGAAAATTTATATAGTAGGCAGATACGTAAGTTCAAAAAATTTTTTGATTCCGGTCATTAGCCCATTGTCACTAGCTCAGTGGAACAGCAGAGATTTATATTTTATAAATTCTTATCTAAGAATAATTCTTTAAAAAAGAATAAAATAAGCCACTGCCAGTAATTATACACACAAACATTTATTTACGCACATATATATTTAAAATTATTTTAGTATCAGTTTACATTTTAAAATTTAACTTACATTTTTAACTTTGATTTTAATTTACATTTTAATTTTTATAAATTTACATTTTAATTTTTATGCTATTTTAAGTTCGCACAGATGGATTTATAAAAGTTTGTTTTATAAATGTTGAGTATAGATCGGTTACATAGATTACATGGTCAAAAACATTTCAAAGTAAACATAAACGATCAAAATATAAAGTCATTGATGGGAATGCAGAGGGAAATTTATAAGAAACCCAATAGCATACATCATAAGATGCCACATTTACACCAACAACTTAAAAGACATCCAAAATAAATACATCTTAGATACTCACCGTAAGGTATCAGTATTTACCGAATGTCTGTATACTTTGATCAAGTATGAAAACCAAAAACACAACCGATAACGAATCCATGCAAGTGTCTATACCCAACTTAAATTTAATGCATTTTTATTTAGAGTGTCGAGTATGAATAGACTACACTAATTGCATTTGAAAAGAAAATATTTTATCCCTTATTTAACCCTAGGCCATAAATTTCGCAGTTACACCAACGTCAATCCATCTGATATATCGATGTGTTCAATGTAATACGAATACGACAGCACCATTAGGTTAAGAGAAGAAATTGCCTCTCGTCAGATAGGAATATTACATCTACCTGATGATAAGAGCAATAAAAAAACTCCATAGGAAGGAACTGCGGTCTCCGTCCTATAATTCCTTCCATAGGCCATTGAGTGTGTGTGGCGTATAATAGCGATTCTGCCCATAGTGAATCTTATACTACATCTACTAATTACACCAATATATCCAATCCATTGACCTAATTCAACTACGAAACAAATAACCTAAGATTACCTTCCCTAATATAACTTTACAAATCTATATAGCCATTCATGCCTGACTTAAGTTTAACATTTATATAATTTAATTTAACGAAAAACAGAAATCATAATAAAAACTTAAAGAACAAAAAATAAATAAATGGAAATGATTTTACAAAAGAAATACATTGAATGAAATTACTTAGTAATAAATTAATTGGTCAGATAGGATTCTATTTCAATTATTTTAAATACAGAACAAGTTTTAGAATTAAAGTTCTTATTGTTTAGTATACTGGAGTTTTAGAAATATATTTAAAGCTTAGAGTTCAAAAAGTTCTTACGATTTTAAACATGCCTTTTTATCCATTGCTTGCCATTTGAACGCGAATTCCCATGCCATCCTAAAGAGATGGGTATTCTGTTGGCTGATTTATTTATTCATTCGGAGGTGTTTTGCTTTGGCTGGTCCTCAATGTAGAAAATGATGTCATTTCTTTTCTTTTTTTAACAAAACTGAAGGGATTGAAGAGTGCGTCTTTTCAATCCCTTCTCCCACAACTCTGCACTAATACATATCACCACTCTTAATAATAACTAACTCAATCATTTCCAAACTTTTCCTTTTATATTAATTTTAAGGATTCAATTGACATTACGTCATCGATGTGATGCTCCTTTCGCTGAGGTCCGATTCCCTTGTTTTTCTCTCCTATCTGACCATTGCTTATACATTTAAATGCCCAAGGCTAGTTTACATTGACTAATTAAAATAATCATTTCCATTTTTCAATAACATTAATTAATTTGTTTTCAAACTTAAAGATATATTTTTATCTCTAAATCTTTTTTAAGTTTTTTGCTTTTACAATACCTTTTCTATTTTTAATAAAGTTTTATTTTAATAATTTTTTTCATCTGTGCGATTTTATATAGATACGAGTTTAGTATAGAATTTTAATTTTCAGTTTTGAAGTCTTAAAAAAAAAAAAGTTTTATTTGCGAACTTTTATTTTTTTCATGCTTACTAATAAAAAAACAATGTAACAACGTCTGTGCCCGTTACAATATATATATATTGAACCAATCGATGTCTAATCATCATCGATGCTTCATGTGTCACCATCTACACTAACCTCCTAGGGGTCCGCAATTTAGACCCTGCTATAAATATATGCTATTCACTCACACACTGTATGCCGAATCATTCTAAAGATTAGTGAAATTAATCTTTGTTTAGTAAAAATGAAACAGTAGTTTGAGTGATGCGTATATATATTTTGACTAAAGCAATAATTTTATTGCTGGAAAATACATTTGTAATTATTTTTATATCTGTGTGCATTTAATGTACCAACAAAGAAAAAAATGGGGAAGGCTTGAAATACTGAAATTATCTTTGGTCAAATCGTTGTCTATAATTAAAATTTATAAATCTTAATTACAATCAAAAAAACAAATTGTTTATCAGTTGTTTTCAAATCTTTCAAAACAGTTAAAAATGGTATTTCAGGCCTTATCAACTGAAAATATTTTGCTAATTAAATGTTGCTTTTTTTAAAGGGATTACAGAGATAAGGTTGGTAGATGAGATTGCATTCTGGGCAGTATTAAAATGTTATAAAAGGGACCACAGAACAAAGGAAGTCAGTTCAGTTTATCTTCAGGGCGTAGTTAAGTTCAGAGGAGTTTAGTCAGTTGAGTTAATTACTTCTAAGAAGCCAACGCAAGTTCTGCGCGATGAATTTTGAGTAGTGGAATCTAGCACCTTTTTCTTCTTCTCTCGAAGAACTGTCTGCCTACAAGTGCCATGTTCCATCTGGCCGACCATACAACATGATTGCTTCCGACTGCTGATTGCTAATGACGCCGCCATGCTGTTTTTTTCTTAGGTAACCTTTTAACATAGAACTGCCTTTATAAGTCAATACTTTTGTAATCTATAGTTCAACCGTCATGTCTTAATTTATATATTGTTTTATAAGCTTCTGTTAATTTTGCTTTTAAACTCTCTCTCAGTAATCTTTTATTAATATCATGTATTTTAACTTACCTATCACGCTTAATTAAATTATATATAAATGTGTGTGATTCCATTAAGATTTCATATACTTTGTTTAATGTATAGATATAATTTATTTTCTTTAATGTGCCAAAATCGCTAAATTCGCGAGTAAGGGGGGAAATAATTGTTTTACTTGGGAAAAGGGTGGGCTTTAGTTAAAACTTATCAATAGAGTTTTGTCTATATTAAATAGAAATTGCTCGCGAGTTTGGTTTCATTTTAAATTCGTTACTCTTAAAGTAAATTAAAAACTTTTACTGTGGATGAATTTTGCTTTAATTTTCTATTTTAAAAAGATCGTGAACTTTCTTATAATTAATCCATTCCTTTTTGCTGGTGCCTGAAGGGCAAATTCCACCAGTTAATACGTATTTGGGAATCGATTCTTTAAATATAAATGTGGTTAGTTTAATAATATTGTAAATAGAAGCGTTATTATTATTTATGATTAGATAAATGACTCAGAATTGGAAACAGATTATTGCGCGAGAGGTTAGACCATTTTCAAACTTTAAATAATATTATAAAATTATAGAAACGCTGCTGGCATATATTTTCTTTTCTGATATTTTATCTTTCCATTTCTTGATCGTTTTATTATTGGGGACGTCGAAAGCATGAAGCTCCCGTCCTTCTTTTCAAAATCGTTCCTAACCAGAGACGCTACTCTCTGTTGAATGTAAAGTTTAAGAGGATTATGTGCTGCAGATGGCAGTACATAATGATCTGGGGTCTCATTCTCAGCCTCTACTTTGATACCGCTCCGCCAGAAGGTGCGGACATATCCAATCTAAGTTCATTTCAAAGTATTCTTTTAAATGATGAAATATCCACAATCGCCATGAGGCCTTATTTTCGTTATTGTATGCTAGTACCGTTACTTTGCTTATTAACTTGATCAGTTGTCTAATCTTAGTAAAGTCGCAATGATGTGTTAAAGATAAAGATTCATTTCGTAAAATACGTTCAGTATGTTGATCTAAAAACTGCTTTTCTTTAAAAAGCTTTATCGATTCCCAGAGACGTAAATCAATTTGTATAATTCATTCTCGTAAATATCGCGCATTGTTTGTTCTTTATGTATACTTAGTCTAGAGACGCTATGTCCAAACAATGCCTATCAAACATATGTGATGATTTTAAGATTGTAAATAAATGATTGAGACCGTACATTTATATTTATTTGTCAAAATGATTAATGTTAAATTATCGTGTATCTTTCTGTAATCCGAATCTGTTCCGATCTTGTAGATTGTTTGTACATCCACAACATTTTATTTGTAAACACTTGTAAATTGACATATTAACCCCGCACAACTTATAACACATTCTATAAAATGGTATTTATTCAATTATTGATGTAATGGGGATTTTATGAAACAAATCCCAAGTTTTCAAAATGTATAAGATCCCTCCAAGCGTGAAACAATTTTGTAACATATATATGCGTTTTCTACATTTATTAAATATATATATTCATGTAAATCCTGGTTTGTTTTGAATTATTAGTTTATAGTTAATATTTAGAACTATTTTCGTTGGCTAAGAGCTTAGCATTAATAAATAAGTATAATAAATGTAATTCCTGGGCTACTCCGACCTCGATCATCATCATCAGTCTGATCTTATGCTCCACCGCTCTGCTTATGGGCACGGATTTAAAGTAATTTTACTGTGTCATCAGAATTGTTGTTCATTGGGTCAGAGATTCGAAGAATAGGCAAATAGGTTAGAATTCAGGATTGTTCCAGACCTGTGTATCTCGAGCATGATCGGATTCGAGGTACTTTTGCTTAGGATTTGGAACCTTGTTAAGTGAGCACACTGTTTTGACCGGTACAATATATTGTAACGTTTTTGTTGTTGCTGTCTGGCAAATTGGTCCATTGACATACTATTGTGAACCCTTCCATTACCGCAAGCAAAGAGAACATATACACATAAACAAATTTATATCCATACCTGATCAAACCTGTAACCATACGACTATGGCCACAAGGTTATTTTTCCTGACCAGATGTCTCGACTGCTATAATTATTAAAAAATTACAGCCCTTGGATAAATTATAAATTTAATGGGATTAGTAATACTGTACAACCATCTTCACATGTTACTTAGTACTCAAATGGAATAATAATTATAACTAAACCCTCCAGGTATATTAAACTATAGGAATGGTGAAGAAACGAGATGAGACATATAAAATAATTAATGAAACATTTACTATAATAAAACAACAAAAAAAAAGTACATAAAATATTTAAATTACAATAAACTCATTTAAATGTAATACTACAATTAGTCATATGTGTTAAATCCTATAAATGTCTTTAATTTATTGAAATAAAGTATCCATTTATATTCGTTTATTCCAAGTATTATTAAAGAGTATACTTAATGTCTATCTCATTAAATATTTGGAATTGCAATTGCTTTTAATGTGAAAGGTATGTGCATGCATGTTATATTGATCTGTTATTTACTTTACCTAGGTTTTCTTCCTCTTCGACTTTAACTACTGTCCTGCTGACCATCATGTGGAATTCCTCCACTTCTTTAGTAGAGTTGGCTGCTCTTTGGCTTTGGTTTTTGTTTATGGGATCTCTTCTACATGTAGTGACTCCTCAGTACTAGGGTATTAATGGCATTGCAGGCAGATCATCAGGCAGACACTACACCAGCCGTTGTTTCATGGCGAGGTGATCGCACGAACACAGTGGGTTTGGATCGACCAGCGACCATGATGGCCCTTAGCCACACATCCTTGAAGATTCACTTGCATTGTAAATTAGTTTCATATTCATTCAGTTTGTCAGTATTCTACGAAAAAATGTCCTTTATTCAGCTTTCCTTTTAATGTCTGCCTCCCACTAAGTTCTTATCTCTCTTCTAAAAAAAAAAAAAACAGTGCTCTCACCGAAGTCTCCACATGAACTAACTTTAATTAATTTTTATTTTTATTTAAAATTTTGGCTTATCTTGATCTCTTGTCAGAAGGGTTTCTTTCACACCTCTAACTTTAAAATGTTTTCTATAACTTATACACAATTTCTTTCAGAGTCCAGCATGTTTCAGTCCTTACCCCAGCCTATTCATGGCTGATGGTTATATATAATTTTTAAAATAATATTTTTACGGTCTCACTAGTAGAACAAATCTTTTTAGAATGGCCTCGAAAGTCCAACTGAAGAATTCTCATTAATTAATTCCATTGTTCCCTTTTCCTTTAATTCTCTTTCTTTTTTCTTTTCTTTAAAAAGAAACCACGTGTTATTTTTAGGTTTGCAAAAACCCTTCAGCACTTCTTTTTCTTCTTCTTGATGTCAAGGAATTTCAATTAACACCTCAAAATCCATATTCTTTCTTAGCCTTTTTATTTATCAAGATAACAATATATGCATTTTTGATCCTTTTTCTTTCATTTAATATATCTTTTTGACTATACCGTACTATGACTTCCATCTTGAAAATAAAATCTAGCCTTATTTTTTTTTTTCCATTTCACTTATTCATCCATACAGCAATACAACTACATGCATTTTTAAATAAAATACAAGATCACAAACTTTATAACCCCCCCCTTTCTGTTTAATCTTTTTCTGTTTCCCCACTTAAAAATATACACACAAAACAAAAACAAAATCGAATTTACTACAAATTTTGATTAGATATATGTGCGAACCTATATACCACCATACTTTAGAACAGGGTTTAAACCCAGCTCTATTATACCATTGTTTTTACCAGGAAGTGAGCTATCTCTAGTGCAATTCTAACTGGACATACGACTGCCTAAAAAACTAAAGAATGGACATGCATGCAAGAAAAGGCTTATATTTGTGCTATTAGTTTCCAGATCAGTACCACCATGGGTGAGCATGCCAGTAATGTGGGGCACAGAGGAACTTCATCAATGGAAGTGCCAAATCATAATGATAATTAATAATATATGTAAATGAAAGTGTTTATCACTGTATTGTTAGAAATATGTTTGTGAATCATTCCATTGTTTCATTCTGATTGTAAATATTTTTTCTTTAATTATAAGAGGTTTATATTTTTACTCAAATTGTTTAAAATATATTAAATATTATATAATCTACCAATGAACTGCATTGAACACACTGTTGCCATTTCACCATGGTAAGTATGTAAATGAAAATGTTTACATGTCTAAATCACTCCATTGTTAGAAACACAATCTGATTGCAGATTACTTTTTTACTCAGATTTATGACAATTATTTGTAATATACTAAATATTGTATTGTCTACCACTGTGCCAAATCAAAGACACCTCTGCTATTTCATTGTTATATTTAATAAAATGTACATGTAAATAAAAATGTTTAGATTTTTGAATTACTTTTATATAAATTTTAGTTTATCAGTCATAGTTTATAAACTCTTCTGTTGTGAGTCAGAGTATCAGAACATGAAACATGGGATTTGAAAATCGATTATTATACAGTCTCATATTTTGTTTTACAATATTAATATCATATATATTACTTTTACAATGCTTTTTACAACCCACTATTGACAGTTTCAATTATCCCAACAATCTTCTTTAGAACTATAACAAACACAATACAGATACATGAATATACAAATTTACATATTGTAATCTAAAAAACTTTTTTACTATCTGACGATGAGAATATTATATTAAGAAATTACTATTATCCGAGAAATTCTTTTTCTGGAACATGGGCTATACTCAGTTTGTTACAATAATTTTAAGATGATACTACAGAGATTAACAATGAGATAGAGGAAAATCAAACAATACTAAAATAATTATAGCATAATAAATGATTTGAAATAAATGGTAGAGAGGAAAATTTCCATTCTTGCTAAATATCAGATTTGATCTCCCATTTCTAATAAATCATCTCTTCTTATATTTCAAAAATATGGGAATATCATCATCAATACTGAATAGCATGATTTGAAATATTTGATTTGTGTAAATCTACCATAAAATGTACTTTTCTTACTGCCCTTAAATAAATATTTTCTAAGAAATCATCTCTTCTAATATTTCAAAAATATGGTAATATCATCATCATTTCGGAATAGCATGATTTGAAATATTTGATTTGTGTAAATCTACCACAAAATGTATTTTTCTTATAGCCTAGACTACCAATATTTGATATTATGACGTAAACAACTGGATAAATAACTATGAAAATAACAATAATGTCAGGGGTCTTACTGTGACTTTTGTAAATTGTATTATCATGTAATGTTGTGTATTAAATAAATAAATAGATAAATGAATGAGTGAATAACATCCTGGCTGACTAGGGAGGCAAACATTTCTCTTGTAATGACTGCTTCCTACTATTTAATAACAATAGTCATTAAAATTACATAAAAAGATATTTGCTCTAATATCTAATTGCCTAATTAAAATATTTAAAATTTGGAATAGTCATAGTCTTTTACCCAAGATATCGCTCGAGAGCCATGGGTGCTTTTTATGTCTTTCTATCCTCCCACAGACAACCTCTATTAGTAATTAAATGTAATTGGACCTTGAAATAAAATAGTCATTCAATATCTAAATAACTTAATCATGCGCAGTCTGAAATAATATAAATCTCATCAACTGTAAAGAAATCTTCATTTCCATATTGTATAATCTTCCTTCTTAGAAGATAAACATAGTTGAAGTATATCTTAATGTAAAACATTATTATTTGTATCTGCAAATGTTTGACTATCTATTACCTTGATTTCACTTAGAAATCACAATTATATGCATGACTTTATTTTTATTTCTGTGAATATTGGAATATTCTGAATATCATTAACTCATAGAAAATAATAAATATTGTGAACCCAAAACAATAGCATATAAAAAATGCTAGTTTTCTGTTCTATTGTGTCAGCCAGTTGATGGCATTGATGCTAAGCTAAAACACATAGATATAACATTCCCGGGCCAGCAATTCTATAGATCTATTGACTTTATTTTTAGAATAGGAAATAAAAGTAAATTATATTACAGTTTACACAAAATTAAAAAATTCAAACAAAATATAAAAATGAAAGCAGACTTTTTGGACTTTTAGGAGTGTTGTGTGTGGTGTATCATTAAAAAATTATGTTACTTTCTAATACCAAATAATAGTACATTAGAGACTTTGTTGCACAGGAATTAATCAGAGACTGGGTTTTTTGGATATGTTTGTGTGTGTGGATATAAAAAATTACATTCCTTTTTTAATAAAAAATAAGAGTAAATTTTAGTCTTTTTGGGACATTAATAAATCAGACACTGTTTTGATATCAAAGTCAATTATATTACAATTTCCATAAAATGTAAAAATTCAATCAAAATTTTTAAAATGAAAGCCGACTTTGACTTTTTGGGACAGTAATTAAACAGAGACTGGCATTTTTTTTGTGTGTGTCTATAAAAAGTTAAGTTACTTTTTTAATAACAAATAATAATAAATATAGCAGAGACTTTTTTGGACAGTAATTAATCAGAGATGGGCTTGTTTGGGTGTGTGTGTGGATAGGCAAAGTTATGGTACTTTTTTAATAAAAAATATAAATAAATTTTACCTTTTTTGGACAGTAATTAATCAGACACTGCATTTTGGGGAAAAAAGTAAATTAGATTGCAATTTATTCACTAAAGTTAATAATTATAACAAACTGTTAAAATGAAAGCTGACTCTGGTGTCTGGCAATTGCCAATTTTCAGAGTTTGAAGCAGCCATCTTACTTGTTATAGTTCTAAAGAAGATTGCTGGTGTAATTAAAATTGTCAATAATGGGTTATAAAAAGCATTGTAAAAGTAATATATATGATATTAATATTGTAAATAAAAGTACGAGACTGTATTATAATCGATTTTCAAATCTCATGTTTCATGTTCTGATACTCTATAACTATATGTTTAAATAAAAGTAATTCAAAAATCTAAACATTTATTTTTATATGTACATTTTATTAATTATTGCAGTGACATGGCACGGGTCTCTTCAATTTAGCACAGAGGTAGACAATACAATATTTAGTATATTTCAAACAATTGTCATAAGTCTGAGTAAAAAAGTAATCTGCAATCAGATTGTGTTTCTAACAATGGAGTGATTTAGACATGTAAATATTTTCATTTACATACTTACCATGGTGAAATGGCACCAGTGTGTTCAATGCAGTTCATTGGTAGAGTATATAATATTTAATATATTTTGAACAAATTTAAGTAAAAATATAAACCTCTTATAATTAAAGAAAAAATATTTACAATCAGAATGGAACAATGGAATGATTCACAAACATATTTCTAACAATACAGTGATAAACACTTTCATTTACATATATTAATTATCATTGTGATTTGGCACCACCATGGATGAAGTATCTCTGTGCTCCACACAACTAGCATGCTCACACATGGTGACATTGGTCTGGAAAGTAATAGCACAAATATAAGCCTTTTCTAGCATGCATGTCCATTCTTTAGGGTTTTAGGCAGTTGTATCCCCAGTTAGAATTGCACTAGAGATAGCTCACTTCCTGATATAAACAACAGGAACAAACCACAGAAAAGAATATGCTAATTTCACTGTTATTACCATTAGTCTGTTTGATTATATATATATTGTCCAATGAAATTCATTTCCTGTTCAGTGAATTCAAATGACTCATTCATTTTTTCTAGAATGAACAGGAATGAATCACAATATTCCTTCTCCCCTAGATGAAATAAGTTATTTATTTCATCATACCATACTAGTTTTCAATTTATTTTACTGCTTCTTTTAGTAGTTGAAAGGGCTGTCCTCTTTCCCATTGTAAAGAATGATTATTAGCTCTAATTCTAATGTTGGTAAAACTTTAGGTTGGTTGTCATCCTCTGGTAGGATTGCTGTTGATAGATGATTTACAGGGTATGACTGTACCACTTCAATGCTGAATATTTTTGGCTGGCTATGGTTGACACAAAAGCAATTCTCATGGCATTTATTAAGTTGACTTTTAGGTGTTTTCACTACTAGTGGATGTCGATCTTTTCTGGCTACACTTGTAGCTGGATCCATTTTTTTCTAGGGTCATATATTATAAAACCTTTGTATCAATTTTAAAATGTTTCTAATTTTCTGATTTATTTCCTTTGGTTATAGGTTAGGTTTGAGACTGGATAATTTGGTTTTCAAAGTTTGATTCATTAACATTTCAGTGGAATTTTGCTAAAACCAGTAGATGGAATTAATTATTGGCATTCTAGCTATGCGCATGCTCCAATCATTTGATATTTCTTTTTAGTATATATTTTTATCCTCTTGTACTAAACATTCAGCTTGTCCATTGTGCTGTAGGTGAAATGGTGGTATTCAATATGTGTTTGATTAAATTTGCATATAAATCTTTCAATTGTCTAGATGTCAATAATGGTCTATTATCAGTAACAATGGTCAAATGAATATTACAAGTTGCAACAATTTTTCTCAAATTCATGGTTGAGATTTTGAAGTTCAGTATTATTACTACTTCTAACTATTTAAAGAAGGCATCAACAATGATCAGAAATCTTTTTCATTGCCAAAGTCTAGTCTGGTCTAAGTTAATTCTTTTCCAGAATTTAAATTGCCAGTGGACAAGGATTGCCCCTCATTTTAGCTGGCAGTTTGATTTATTTTGTACTTCTGGCAATGGTATACCTGAAGTTTTCTATCAGTCTATATCAGGCCACCAGACAAAATATCTAGCAAGCATTTTTGTTCTCATTATTTCAGGATAACCAGAATGCAATAATTTTTAAGATCTATTTGTGCCTGCTGGATGGTATGATGCTCCAAAAGATACATCCATTTTCAATGGGTATTTCATGCTTTCTCACCCAAAAGACCTTATGTACATATTATGGTTTGTTAATCAGACAGTTTGTGCAAATTCATTTACTTAGAATTTAGCATGGTTAATCATTTTATGTCCACTGGATTATTGTTTTACTGTTTATTTGGGTACTGTTTTCAAATCAATTGTATTTATTAATGGTTTACTTGATTCACCTTGAAAGTAAATAGCCCATTGTTTGAACCAGTTTTAACCCATTAAGTTACTATTCTTTCTTGTAGATACAAACAATACTAATTATATATGTTCAGATCCTTTCTGGATATGGATCTGAGCATCTACCAGGAGTGTAACTCATTTGTTTTGATAATCATGGATAAGGTGGCCTTTTAAACAGCCTTTTGATTTCTAGTTATTTTTAACCAACATTTTCTCAAGATAATGGAAATGGCTAATCCATAGACAATCCCCATTGCAACATTAGTAATATTTAAGTTTTTAAAAAGTCGGGACTTATCTTTTGTTTGATAAGTGCAGTTAGATTTAATTTTTTATGACTTGATTGACGGTTTTATTTATTAGATAAACCATTATCACATTTACAAATGGTCGTTTTTTTAGTTAAATCATTTTCATTATTATGTCTTCTTTTTGGCAGATTGATACCTTCAATATGTCCAATACATTGACAAAAATGATAGATCTGATTTATATACGGAGATAAATTAAGTAAATGATTTTCATTGTAATGGAAATTTTTTATATTTCTTTCATGGTCAGTTGGAGTTTTATTTATCTGAAATTATTACTGCACCATTCTTTGGCCCTGCCTTTGTTGGATCATTTTTATCTCTGTATTTATACTTAGAAAAGATATAGATTAATTAAGCATTTTTTCTCTTAAAGTTTTCACAGTTTCAAAAATAGTATTGGAGTCCACCATTAATCTGACTCTTAATGTATGATCGTTCATACATATAAATTAATCACTAAATGCTTCCTCTAGGAATGTTCCAACATTGCAGGTCAATGCTATCCTTCACAATTCAAATGCATAGTTGATTGACTTTTCATCATCTTTCTGATTGCAACAATTGGAATATATACATATTATTTCAAGGGATTTTGGTATAAAATAGATGTTTAGATGTTCTATAGTCTTATTGGACATTAATTTAGAAGAGTATAGCAATGTTCCTTATAATGTCAGAACCTGGTAAGTAGCTGATCTACAAAGATAACTTTAATTTAAATTTCACTGGCATCATATAAAAAATCTGTCTCCCTAAGAACAGAGGCCTTCAAGAGTCCCTATTTGACTGTCATTATGAAAAAATAAGTTTCAATATGTATTTGTTAATTCATTTCATTGCATTCATCCACTTAAGAAAACCCATGAAGCACCCAGAAAAATCTATCTCATTCTCGTCACCAATTAAATGTGCATTGAAAGACAAACTTGAGTTGGTATTTTATTATACATAAAACATAAACATATGTATACTAACACATAGATAGCACAGGAAATTAATAGCACAGCTTTTTCTAGGTTACACGTTTATTTCTTGAGTTTTATAAGCAGCTATATCTCTTGTCAGAACTATACTAGAGATGCTAAAAGAAAAAAAAGAACAGACCACAGGGAACAATATGCTAATTTTTTTGTTATTACCATTGATGTGTTTGATTATATACTGCTGTGCCCCGAAGGTCTCTAAGACCAGTCAGGGAGCTAAATAAATAAACAATATACTTAGAAATGTATATATAATGATTTATTTAATAAATTATGTGATTAAAAACAACATAAAAAGGCAATAGTACATTACTATTCATATACTGTTTATTTTCCTCAGATGAAAATGAACTCTTCCGCATTAAGAGAAATCAAGTTATTATATTTGTGCTTTCAAATCAAATATCTCTTGAATACACAAATAACCATGTCTAATTTTATGTATAGAATAAATCTATTAAACTTTGCAATATTAATTTTTAAATCGGCAGACACAATTTATACGCAATATGTCTCTTGCGATTTGGTCGAGCTTCAGTTAATTACTCTTTGGTGGTAATAACCTTTTCAATACACAAACAAGTAACTGTTTCTTGCTTGCAGCTACTAGTCTATCAATGATCACTTTTTACTGCTGATGTTATTACTTCAAATCAACACTGGCTCCAGAAGGATGGAACTCATTACCCTTTCAAGTTTTGAGTTTGTGAGGAAAAAGTTTGCCAAGATGTAGATGATTTGCTTTATCATTTCATCACCTTTACAAGAAATTTTAAATCAGTTTCCACTCAAAAGTATTTGAAATTATCAATTGTTTCGTTCTACACAAATGGCTGCCATTAAAAAAGGCAAAAGCAAGTACAAGGAATTCCTAGAATCATTTGAGCAAGATTAAAACTTAGAAAAAGATTTTAAAACGAAACCAAATAATTGAAAAAAGAATAAAGTTACTAGAAATCCTAAGTTTAATGATAGGATTAATTGAGAAATAGTTTGAAAGTCAAATTCCATTGAAAACATTGGAGAAAAAAGCTTAATAAAGACAGTCTTAGGAATTTCACGTTAACATCAGATATTTATAAACTAAAGCAAGTTTCTACGGCTGCAAACCAGTCAGGGAAGACAGGAAATAAACCAAGAAACAAATTAGATATAAAAGTAATCATAAAACTATAGAAAAAAAAATCCCAGTGTTAATTCGTTCATAAGAAAAAGGTTACGATATCATGTTGAACCGGGGGTGGCCGAATGCAGCAAAACAGTGCAGGAGAGGAAAATTATTTTTAAATATGAATTCGATTTCAATTTTAGAATCAAACATTATAGATTATGTTTCAAGCCATCTCCTTCCACAAGAATTAAATTTTTTCGATGAGAGTAAAAGTTATTAGGCCACTTCCACATAGGTCACCACAAAAAAAATAATAATTTCAAATCGACACAGAATTACAATGAAGTTTTTCTTGAGCCAAAAGACAATGATTTAAAGATAAAAATAAGTTCAAATGATATTATAGACCCAAACAGAGAAATTGATGCTGTAATTCACTCAACTTCTTTTAATCCAACAATTATTAGGAATAATTCAAAGATTAATTACAAACTTTTAGACTACACAACTGAAACCTGACCTAAATTTCAATTAAGATAAGCAGAATTTAAATAGGATTAATACAAGAGTCCCAGTTAGAATCCTACTATAGTCAATTCCACAACATGGTTACAGAAACTAGTTATAAGAACAGGTTGGTTGCCATCAATCTCTGCTGTACAACCAAACAATAAGCAAGAATCCTACAATGCTAATCACACTTTTTATAATCAGAATAACCAAGTGGAAATGTATAGGCTAGATTATAATCCCTGGAGAACTTTGCAGTCGAATGAGCTGAACAAGCATTTAGAACATTTGACATGTATCAAGAGGTGACAACAGTACTTCAGTGTATAAAGTGATATGGACAAATGGTGTGTTCTCATGGTTCACAGATAAGGCTAGCCATGGTTTTCAAGACAACAATGAATCAATATACTTAAGTATTTTTGTAATCAAGGTATTTAATTCCACATATTTTGTGATTAATCACCTATGTAATTTTTCTGTGGTCTATGTGGGCAGATAGACTGAATGTGGTCCCGGCCCATTTGGACAGGCTCATATTAGTATTGTCATGTTTCCTTGGTTAACAGTTCATATTTGGGCAGGTAGATCGAATGTTGTCCCTGCCCATTTGGACTGTTGGATTGGAAGTCACAGGGTTTTGCTTGAAGCTTTGGTCTCAGGGGTGGAGGTGACATCCTGAGGAATTTGTTGATCTGTAAGAGTGAATGGCAATCAGCACCACACACAGGAAAGGGATGACTAGGCAATGTTCTTGTGGCCCTCTTTGATTCAGTTAGTGTTCCAGATTTGCTAAACCTGCGGTTCACCCAGATGTATCTAACCCACTTGTGATCAAGGCCCAAGATGGATTAACTTTGTCCAAGGGGTGGGTCTGGGGTCTCACAAAGTGGAGTTCTGTCTGGTCCGGTCATGAATAGGCTCTGGGGTGAGCCATTTGGTGACCTGCCAGTCAAGTTGAGAGTCATTTGCCCTGCATAGATTATTATCTCGAATGGATGTTTGTGTCCCCTTGATTGATTGTCCCTTGCTTTTCTTTGTGGCTTCCTTTATGTTTGAACTTGGAATTCATTTGTTTTTTTGGATACAGGTAATACCTAATTTATTGTGTAAGGAAGTTGGACTGCTTCGAGCCACCTCCTAGCTGTATTACATCAGTGTATCATTGTAATCTCTTTGGCCCATTGGTGCAGGTGACAAAATGTGGTCCCTGCACATTTGGGCCCATAAGATCTATTATGGTAACTTAATAAAGGTTGCTTTGGAACAATAACACTAACTTTACTCCAGTCTAACTGTTTTAGCTGCTTCCTTCCTCTTCTTCATTTACAAGGGAATAAATATATATATGATCTAATTTGTGTGCAACTAGCTTTATTGGCATACAAATTCTATTGTAATTTAATCTATAATTTTGGGATGATCTCTCAATCGAATTTCTAGGGTAAATTTCTCCAACAAGGGAATGTTATTGAAGTGAAGAAATCCATGCGTATTTACAAAAAAAATAATATTTTATTTACATGTACAGTTTTATAGGCCAGACATTTTATATACATCACTCAATGAAAGTCATTTATTCATTAAACCCAAATGAAGAATTCATTTTTTCAAGAGTGAACAGGAATGAATCATAACAATTATTATTAGGCACGAACACTTAATTATGTGCGAGTGGATTCTAGAGAAGGAAATACTTTTTTAAAAATAAAAGCTGTTTTAAAATATTATTAACAATTTCACACTCAGCCATTTTGTAGGAATGAAAAATAAATATCTTATTATTTATAATTACAAATTAAGTATGAATATATTCTATAAATCCACGTTTAATTAGTAAAATTGTTTACACAAAGGCAAACTTTGCATATAGTAGTGCCACTTAGTGCAAGTTAGAGTAATCAATGGATGCTGGAAGGTTTGTGCATAAAATCCCATCTAGTCTCATCCAATATCCTCAGACTAGTTTCTAGCTTGTGCCTTTCATCAATGAGGAGCCGTGGATCTAAGAGCACTGCACCTAGATCTTTGGATTGAATGCAATTCTTCAGCAGCCACCTTTTACCTTATAAGCAACTATAAAGCTTTGAGTCCAAAATGGAAAACAAATGATTTTTCCAATCCAAGTTCATTAGCCTGCATAGTTGTACAGATCGGAATGCAATTCAGCATCCATACTGTTTGGTGTATTTAGTTCTTTAATAACCACAGTCATCATAATTCTATTGGGCAGGATTGGTATTAGACCACATGTTTACAATTCTTTATGCTTACACAGAGGCAAAATCCTCCTTACTGTAATGCCACTCAGTGCAAGCCAAAGTAATCAATGGATGCTGGAAGATTTGTGCATAAAATCCCTATCTAGTGGTCCCCAGACTAGTTTCTAACTTGTGGCTTTCATCATTAAGGATCTATTGATTACTCAGAATTGCATTGAGTGACACTATTGTATGGAGAGTTTTGCTTCTAGATAAACAGCTTGTGTAAGCATAAAGTGGTAATCATATGATGTTTAGTAATAAAATTGTATATACAGCAACAACTAACTTTTTAGTGACGTTAAAAATATAATTTGATGGCATTTATTTTATCAGGATGTACTTTCAGATAAGGGATTGACCTAAACTTACTTCAAACTATGGTTCATAATCAATTCTTACCCCAAAAAAGATTTAATCATGTACGCTAACCTTTATTCTCCAAATGACAATATAAACAAATTAAGCCATTTCAGAATTAAAAACACTAATTAAAATGTAAAATGTTACAACCATTGGTTTCACTGAAGTTAGAGTTAATTTTAGCTAGTTCTTAAATTCTGAACTGGTGTAATTTATTTTATTAACTAGTTTAACTTTTGGCAAGTCACAATATCCACATGTTGCAGATTATTTTTTACATTGATTATATTAAACATCTTCCATGAAATATTACAATTAAAGATCTTCAATTGATTTAAATCTGCGCACAGATTTTTTAAATTGATCAGATTCAATGTATATAAGGAAAGCCATTATATTTATAGCGAGCTTCCGAATTTCTTTCATGCGTAAACCTGAAACTCACCATCTAATATTATCCATCATTTATATGAAATATTATTAGTCTTACAATATTGCGCTAAAAGTTTTCAAGCAGACAATCCAAAACTGTTAACAAAAATCTCCCATAAATTTCGTAAATGAAAACTATTATCTTCTTGTGATAAACAACGGCTGCTCAAAATTTGACCGCGTTACAAACCTGATGTAGTAATTAACATTAGGTTCGTAAAATGACACGGTGATCATAAACAGATCACTGCTTCAAAACACGGAAAGCGCTTATCTTACGTTTCTAAAGAAATGTAATCAAAGCTATTTTTTAATTATTGTTTTTTATATATATTTGAGGGGTAAACAAATGGCTCGTATTTTTATTATTAAGTTAATACCCGATGAGATACAATGACAACTTTGTAATCTACAACGATTTAAAACCTTTAAAATAGTTGATACTTATTATAAAGTTTTATTCCAAATTTAAGGCTTAGAATTTAATAGTGGTAAAAAATTAGCAAATTGTTAAAGAAAATAAATTAAATGTTAAATAAGCTCTCTTTTATCACTCCAACACGTGATCCCCATAGTATTTATAACTTTACGTTAGAGGGCGCAACTTTTTTAAATAAATAAAAAAAAACAGAAGACAAAAACTTTATTAATTTTTTTTTTTATATGTCATAGCATCGGCCGGGACGCGAACCCACAACCGTCGGCAACCAACTACTTGCTTGCATGGCGGCTGCGATACCTCTCGGCTAACAACGCAAGACAAATACTGTATTATTAACATTGATTTAAACACAAAGAACTTTGGATAGAATGTAAATTAGATAAGATAGGCTAAAAAAAAAATATTGTTCGTATTTTTGAAAAAGAAATGCCTTCGTAAAAAAACAACTTTACAGCCAAACCATAAGTTTCTAGTTTTAAAGTTTTTTTCGTTTTTTTTTAATCAAATAATTACTAAAATACCAAAAACGTGATGTAATCACAACTTTTGTTGATTGTTTTTTTTTTGGTGGTCGAGAGGTCAGTGCGGTTGCCTTGCCCCGGGTTGGCGGGTTCGCTTCCCGGCCGATGCTATGACACATTAAAAAAAAAAAAACTTTTCACAACTGAAAGTCTCTTTTGAAGTTCTGTACATTTTAACATTGAAGCAGAATAATACTTTGATTTTTCATGTAATTTCTTCCAGTGTGATATGAGTATTCTGCCAATTATTGCATCCTGATGTGGACAAAGCATACTATTTCTTTCTTGTAAATGTTTTTCTTCATGATTATTATTTATATCCACTTTGCTGTCCTGAACATCTTTTCAGGAAACATTTTCATTTATATGAATATTTTGATCTTGATTCGTTACTTTCGATTTAGTGGATCAAAGTGAATTCTTAAAAAATTATGCAAAGTAACTTTTCACTTTTCAGTGGTAATTTTTATTTTACTTAATTTTCTTTTGGTACACATATTTTTATCTCATTTCGAAATGGACATCCGATGAAAATAGTTCACGTTAAGATTTGTTTGCAAAGGCAGATAATCAGAGTTGGTCTGAGAAAAAACAGAGCTTGGAACATTATTTGTTTGTGGAGAAGGGTAGGCTTTTACACAGGATAAAATATACCAAATAATTATTATTTTATTTGCAGATATAGATATATTGCTTTACAATTAATATAAACGAAGAACTATTCTCTTCATTAAAATTTTTATTTTGAATGAGAATTCTGTTAATAATAAATAAGTAATTATATAAGAACCACTGAATGTGTTGTTTTGTTAAATTATAACTTTGTGCAATTTTATTAAAGCAATATTTGATAAAACAAAATAAAAACATATAATGCAATACAATTATATTTTATTGCGAATCCGTTAATAATTTAATTATTTTGGCAAATTCTGATTCAAAAGATAAAATTGCTACTGAAGAGCATTATTCTTTTTGATCTATGGTGATTTTACATTACAAAATATTTAAGTTTACACATTGTATGCAGCCAAAAAAAATCTAGCTTCTGCACAATCAATACTTCTACAATTGTGTTACTTTGCTAGTCATTATATAAAATAATTTAACTATATTAAAATTAGTTACTCTGCTATAGAAATAATTTACATATATGTAAATAATTTAATTCACAATTTAGTGAACTAAATGATAACAATTTATTTGGCCAACAGAATTTTTAAAAAATTAATACTTGACATTAATTAATAATATTTCTGTAGTGTAATTTTCACTACACCCTACACCACTCTCATGCAAGACAGGGACTATTTTCTATCTACTTTCAACACCTTGTGGAGGGATCTAATCATAGACATATGATGTGAAAAAGATCTCTCATCCCCAAGATGCACATTTCATGCTGAACCAGCATTTATCAGTTAGCCGAATCTATAATCACTTATACATATCTCCTATAATTGTTCAGAATATATATACATAGCAAATTACTACAGTTTAATTGATAAGTGTCAAACATGCTGCCCTTATGACCTTGATGCAACTCACTAATAAAAGTATATTAATAATTTTTATTAGTCATTCATTAGACTAAAGATTATCCAATAATACTATTTTTCACTACACCATTCTCATACAAGGTAGGGTCTGGTTTCTATCCACTTTTAAGACTTTGTGGAGGGATATAATCATAAACAGATGATCAAATAAGGGGAAAGATCTATGATTCCTCAAGTAGCAAATCAGTACTCATCAGTTGGCCCAGGCCACATTCTCTTACACATATCTTCTATCATTGTTCAATATATATATATATATATATATATATATATATATATATATATAGATAGATAGATAGCAATTACTACAGTTTAATTGATGTGCCAACCATGCTGCCCTCACAACTTTCACACAAATCACTAATGAAAATATATTAATAATTTTTTATTAGACTAGAGGTAATTCCAATAATGAATAAAATTTCTGTAGGGTAACTTTACCACCCCACAGAAATCAATCCCTATTTTGGGTGAAAGGGTGTAGTAAAAATTACACTACAGGAATATAATTCATTATCTGATAATCTCTAATCTAATGATTGACTGATAAAAAATATTACTACACTTTCATTAGTGATATGGGTCAAAGTTGTGAGAGCAGTACGTTTGACATTTATCAATTGTTAATTTTAAATAAATGTTAAACATTTTGACTAGAAAAGGTGCGCATTGATATAATATTTGTATTTTTATATTGGACTATTTCCGTCATCTAATATGTGTGTTGAATGTCTTTAGAAAAGTTTAATTTTTTTTAAATATTCCAAATACATTCAACTGTTAGTAATATCACAGTAAACAGGTTAGTATATGCACCAACTGTTAGTAATATCACAGCAAGCAAGTTAGTATATGGTTAGTAATATCACCACAAACAGGTTAGTAATATCACAACAAGCAGGTTACTATATGCAAGTTTCGAGAGGTATTTTTCTTCCCTCTTCAGGTGTTGCTGGCCTGACCAGTGACAGTACTAGCATGGGATTCGAACCTGTGTCTTTAGATTCTTGAATTTTAAGGTAACACTCTAACCAACAGCCACCCTGCCAAAGGCAACAGTATGCAGTAATTTCATATACTTATCTATGAGGTTCCTCCTGATTTCTCCACTTTTTCCTTAAGAGCAAAGTTGATTAGTGGTTTCCATACATTATGTATAGTCACATTAGGTTGGCTTACAGGATTTTTTGCCATTGTCATGTGAGCAGCTTCTTTAAATTTTTTTCTTGTACCTTTTCTTCTCTATCCGATATTTTTTTATTTTCCCAAACGAACGTATGTTCATTGGTACATACATGGTCTGCTACCTTAGACACATCTGCTTTCTCTCTTCTAATCATCAGTTTATGTTCTTGCAAGCACTTTTGAATGAGATGGCTGGTCTCACAAATATATGTTCTTCCACATATTTCATAGATGCAGTTTTTTCTTTTCAGCATTTCAAGTTTAGGTTTTGTAGATGTTAGAATTCCTCACAGTGTGGTATAGCTCTGGAAAGCTGTTCTGATGTTATACTCATTGCAGATTTTCCTTAATTTGTCTGCTATTTTTGAAATGTATGTGTAAACTACAGTAACAATAATTGTCTTTTCTCTTGATGGTTCTTTTTGTTGTCTGTTTAATATTTTCTTAATAACAGCTGATGGATAACCATTTTTTCATATACTAACCTGTTTGCTGCGATATTTCTAACAGTTGAATGTATTTGGAATATTTAAATAAAATTAAACTTTTCTAAAGACATTCAACACACATATTAGATGATGGAAATAGTCCAATATAAAAATACAGCTAGAACACCATCATCACAAACCTTCAGGAAAACACATTGATATAACATATCTTTTATTCATACTGAGCAAGCTTTCAATACCCCCAGAATGAATAAAAGATATTTTAAATCAATGTATGCCTTTTCTGGTTTAAATGTTTTAAAAAATATTTAAAATTACAATTATGCAGAAAATAAAAAACAATTATATTGTAATTGTCATTTAAGCTATAGTAATTTACGATCTATATATCTATAGATATTCTGAATAATGTTAGAAGTGCAAGAGATTGTGGTCTAGGCCAACTGGTGAGTGCTGGTTCAGCACAAATGTACATTTTGGGAATCATAGATCTTGGGTCGTATGTTTATGATTATATCCCTTAATTTGATTTCCCTTTTTATTTTTAATAAACTTTAATTTAAAAAATTATTTCCCAAAACTGAAACAATGTTAAATTTTCCCCTTTTAATTATTTTTGGATAATTAACGATTGCATTCTCCATCTTGGATTAAAAAAAAAATACAGTTTAATAATAATAAAAAATAATTTAAAAGAACAAAGTTTTACATACTTCATATAATAAATTACAGTACTTAAAAAGCTAATATTTGATTAGTATTTGCTCCCGTCATATATATATATATATCTGAGCTGCACCTAATATACTTTAAACTAGGGGTAGTCAATTTTTTTATACCTGCTGCCAACTTTTGTGTCTCTGTCAGTAGTAAAATTTTCTAACAGCCCACCACTTCCACAGTAATGATGATTTATAAAGTAGGGAAGTAACTTTACTTTATAAAATTTATAAAGCAAAGTTACAGCAAGCTAAAGTATATAAATCTCTATGAAATTTTTTTTAAAAATCAATTAATTTTTTTTTAAAAAAAGTGCTTCAGTGTTAGACAAAAACCCTACTGCCCACCATGAAGGCTGGAATACCCAATGGGTGGTAGGGACAAGGTTGACAACCAATAAACAAAAAAAAAATTATTAAAAAAAAATGTGATTGATGTTATATTTTATAATTTTTAGGTGTGCTTCTCAGAAACTTATATGACCTACACATTAATAAATAAAGGAGCAGGATAGGATATAAGGTTTGAACATGGGTTAGTACTTGTTGAGTGGATAGAACCATGCAGCTCAATCTTAAACTAAGATTAACTGCTTCAACGTATAGAGTTTTGGCTGCTTTAATATGTTACAAGTAAGCATAAGAAATGGTGATCATGTGATGTTTATTGGCTTAAAACCAATCTTCCTAATAGGATAGTGATGGCTATGGTTTTTAAAGAACCAAAGTCACCAAATGTATAGTGACGGCTATAGTTATTAAAGAACCAAAGTCCCCAAATTTATGGGTACTGAACTGAGTTCAGACCTGTATGAATATATAAGCTAGTAAGCTTGGGTTGAAAATATTAGTGTTTTCAATTTAAGATTCATGGCTTTGTAGTTAAGTAGAGATAAAAAGTGGCTGCTAGAGTTGCATTAGATCTTAAGATCTAGGTGCAATGCTCTCAGATTCAAGGCTCCTCACTGATGAAGTCCATAAGCCAGAACCTAATCTGAGGATAATGGCTGAGTAGGCACTACATGAAGATTTTATGCACACATCTTCTGGCACCCATTGATTACTCTGGCTTGCACTGAGTGCTAATACGTATATTTCAAACTATGGTTCATAATCAGATCTTATCCCAAAAAAGATTTAATCATATACGCTAACAGTTATTCTCCAAGTCACAATATAAACAAATTAATCCATTTCAGAATGAAAAAAAACTAAGCAAAATGTAAAATGTTTCAACCATTGGTTTCACTGAAGTTAGAGTTCATTTTAGCTAGTGCTTAAATTCTGAACTGGTGTAATTTATTTTATTGACTAGTTTAACTTTTGGAAAGTCACAATATCCACACATTGCAGAATATTTTTTACATTGATTTTATTCAACGTCTTTTAAAGATCTTCAGTTAATTTAAATCTGCACACAGGTTTTTTAAAATGGGCAGTTTCAATGTATATAATAAGAAAACCTAATGTATATAATAAGGAAACCTATTATATATATAGCGAAGAAGCTCGGGATTTCTTTCATGCATAAACCTGAAAATCAACATCTAATATTGTCCACCATTTATCTGAAATATTGTTAATTTTACAATATTGCGCTTCTAAGTTTTCAAGCAGACTATCCAAAACTGTAAAAATCTCCCCCATAAACTTCGTAAAAGAAAATTATTTTCAAAATAATTGCTTCTTGCGATAAACAATGGCTGCTCAAAATTTGACCGCGTTACAAACCAGATGTTGTAATTATCATTAGGTACATAAAATGACGCAGAGATAACAAACAGATCACTGCTTCGAAACTTGGCAGATGCTTGTTTTATGTTTCATATTGTCTTACATTTCATATGAAATGTAATGTAAGCTTACGTTTTTTCTTTTATATAGGTTTGTGAAAAAAAAAAAATGGCTAAAGTTTTTATTATTAAGTTAATAACCGAACAGAAATGTTCATAACTTTCTACTATAAAGTCGTTAAAATGCTTCAAAATGTTTGAAACTTATTATAAGATTTTCATTACAATTAAGAATTACTATTTATAGTGCAAAAAAATTAGTAAATTGTGAAAGAACGTGAATTACCTGTTAAATGAAATCTCTTTTATTGCACTACACCATGTGATCGCCATAGTATTTATAACTTTCTGTTAGACGGCGCAAATTTTTTAAATAAAAAAAATAAAGCCAAAAGACAAAATATTATTAAAAACAATGAGGATTGCCAATTCCTCTACAAGCTTTGTGATAAATGCCTAGCCAAAGCCAGCACTTAAAATATCTGTCAGGAACTCCTCCCCAAACTCCTGACCATGGTTTTGTGCTTTGGCAGTCCTAGGAGAGGTGTCAGGGTAGGTTCAGACACTAGATCTAAAAATACCAATCCAAAGCCAAGCACTTATCTAAAAGTTTATTATTGAGTGAAAAATCTAAAATTTTCAGACATCTACATGTCTTCAAACCCAGCTATCCAACTCAAATAGCTGCATGGGGCTGATCGATTTTCAGCCATACCATATATTAGTAGTCTTAGCAATTTAAAATTGCATAAGACTTATAGCAGAGACTATAAAGTCAAAATAAGAGTCATAGATCACATGACCCTATCTCTTAAGCTTGCAAGTTATAAACAATGAGGAGTGCCAATTCCTCTACAAGCTTTGTGATAAATGCTTAGCCAGAGCCAGCACTTAAAATAGCTCTGTCAGGAACCCCTCCCCAAACCCCAAGACCATGGTTTTGTGCTTTGGCACTCCTCAGAGAGGTGTGTGGGTAGGTTTAGACACTAGATCTAAAAATACCAACCTAAATCCAAGCACTTATCTAAAAGTTATCTATTGAGTGGAAAATCTGAAAATTTCAGACATCTACATGTCTTCAAACCCAGTGAGTGGAAATCTGAAATTTTCAGACATCTACATGTCTTGAAACCCAGCTATCCAACTCAAATAGCTATATGGGGCTGATAGATCTTCAGCCATACCATATATTAGTAGTCTTAGCAATATAAAATTGCATAGGACTTATGGCAGAGACTATAAATAGTCATAGATCACATGACCCAATCTCTTAAGCTTGCAAATTATAAACAATGACGATTGCCAATTCCTCTACAAGTTTTGTGATAAATGCTTAGCCAGAGCCAGCACTTAAAATATCTGTCAGGAACCCCTCTGCGACCCCTGACCATGGTTTCATGCTTTGGCCACTCCTCAGAGAAGTTTCAGAATAGGTTCAGACACTAGATCTAAAAATACCAACCCAAAGCCAAGCGTTTATCTAAAAGTTATCTATTGAGTGAAAAATCCGAAATTTTCAGACAACTACATCTTCAAACCCAGCTATCCCACTCAAATAGCTATATGGGGCTGACAGATTTTCAGCCATACCATATATTAGTAGTCTTAGCAATATAAATTTGCATAAGACTTATGGCAGAGACTATAGTCAAAATAAAATTCATAGATCACATGACACTATCTCTTAAGTTTGCAAGTTATAAACAATGAGGATTGCCAATTCCTCTACAAGCTTGGTTATAAATGCTTAGCCAGAGCCAGCACTTAAAATATGTGTCAGAAAGCTCTCCCCAAACCCGTGACCATGGTTTCCTGCTTTGGCACTACTCAGAGAGATGTCAGGGTAGGTTCAGACACTAGATCTAAAAATACCAACCCAAAGCCAAGCACTTATCTAAAACTTATCTATTGAGTGGAAAATCTGAAATTTTCAGACATCTACATGTCTACAAACCCAGCTATCTAACTCAAATAGCTATATGGGGCTGAGAGATCTTCAGCCATACCATATATTAGTAGTCTTAGCAATATAAAATTGCATAAGACTTATGGCAGAAACTATAAATAGTCAAAATAAGAGTCATAAATTACATGACCCTATCTCTTAAGCTTGCATGTTATAAACAATGAGGATTGCCAATTCCTCTAGAAGCTTTGTGATAAATGCTTAGCCAGATCCAGCACTTAAAATATTTCTGTCAGGAACCCCTCCCCAAATCCCTGACCATGGTTTTGTGATTTTGGCACTCCTCAGAGCGGTGTCAGGGTAGGTTCAGTCACTAGATCTAAAAATACCAACCCAAAGCCAAGCACTTATCTAAAAGTTATCTATTGAATGAAAAATCTGAAATTTTCAGACATCTACATGTCTTCAAACCCAGCTACCCAACTCAAACAGCTATAAGGGGCTGATATATCTTCAGCCATACCATATATTAGTAGTCTTAGCAATATAAAATTGCATGAGACTTATGGCAGAGACTATAAATAGTCAAAATAAGAGTCAGAGATCACTTGACCTTATCTCTTAAGCTTGCAAGTTATAAACAAGGAGGATTGCCAATTCCTCTACAGGCTTTGTGATAAATGCTTGGCCAGAGCCAGCACAAAACATCTCTGTCAGGAACCCCTCTCCAAACCCCTGACCATGGGTTCATCTTTTGCCTCTTTTCAGAGAGGTGTCAGGGTAGGTTCAGACTCTAGATCGAAAAATACTAACCCAGGGTCAAGCACCTAAGACTACTAATATATAGTATGGTTGAAGATCTATCAGCCCCATATAGTTATTAGAGATGGATAGCTGCATTTGAAGACATGTAGATATCTGAAAATTTCAGATTTTCCACTCAATAGATAACTTTTAGATAAGTGCTTGGCTTTGGGTTGATATTTTTAGATGTAGTGTCTGAACCTACCCTGACACCTCTCTGAGGACTGCCAAAGCATGAAAACATGGTCAGGGATTTGGGTTGGGGTTCCTGACAGAGATATTTTAAGTGCTGGCTCTGCCTAAGCATTCGTGACAAAGCTTATAGAGGAATTGACAATCCTCATTGTTTATAACTTGCAAGTTTAAGAGATAGAGTCATGTGATCGATGACTCTTATTTTGACCATTTATAGTCTCTGCCATAAGACTTATGCAATTTTATATTGCTAAGACTACTAATATATGGTATGGCTGAAGATCTATCAGCCCCATATAGCTATTTGAGTTGGATAGCTGGGTTTGAAGACATGTAGATGTCTGAAAATTTCAGATTTTCCACTCAATAGATAACTTTTAGATAAGTGCTTGGCTTTGGGTTGGTATTTTTAGATCTAGTGTCTGAACCTACCCTGACACCTCTCTGAGGAGTGCCAAAGCATGAAACCATGGTCAGGGGTTTGGGGAAGGGTTCCTGACAGAGATATTTTAAGTGCTGGCTCTGGCTAAGCATTTATCATAAAGCTTGTAGAGGAATTGGCAATCCTCATTGTTTATAACTTACAAGCTTAAGAGAATAGGGTCATGTGATCTATGACTTCTTATTTTGACTATTTATAGTCTCTGCCATAAGTCTTATGCAATTTTATATTGCTAAGACTACTAATATATGGTATGGCTGAAGATCTATCAGCCCCATATAGCTATTTGAGTTGGATAGCTGGGTTTGAAGACATGTAGATGTCTGAAAATTTCAGATTTTCCACTCAATAGATAACTTTTAGATAAGTGCTTGGCTTTAGGTTGGTATTTTTAGATCTAGTGTCTGAACCTACCCTGACACCTCTCTGAGGAGTGCCAAAGCATAAAACCATGGTCAGGGGTTTGGGGAGGGGTTCCTGACAGAGATATTTTAAGTGCTGGCTCTGGCTAAGCATTTATCACAAAGCTTGTAGAGGAATTGGCAATCCTCATTGTTTATAACTTACAAGCTTAAGAGATAGGGTCATGTGATCTATGACTCTTATTTTGACTATTTATAGTCTCTGCCATAAGTCTTATGCAATTTTATATTGCTAAGACTACTAATATATGGTATGGCTGAAAATCTATCAGCCCCATATAGCTATTTGGGTTGGATACTGGGTTTGAAGACATGTAGATGTCTGAAAATTTCAGATTTTCCACTCAAGTTAACTTTTCGATAAGTGCTTGGCTTTGGGTTGGTATTTTTAGATCTAGTGTCTGAACATACCCTGACACCTCTCTGAGGGGTGCCAAAGCACGAAACCATGGTCAGGGGTTTGGGAATGGGTTCCTAACAGATATTTTAAGTCCTGGCTCTGGCTAAGCATTTATGACAAAGCTTATAGAGGAATTGGTAATCCTCATTGTTTATAACTTGCAAGCTTAAGACATAGGGTCATGTGATCTATGATTCTTATTTTGACTGTTTATAGTCTCTACCATTGAAGCACTCAAATCTGTTGCACACATTTAGCTTCACTTTCTGGTGATATTTTACACCTCCAAACATGGGTTCAAACCCAATCATTTAATCATAAACCACTAGGGAGTGAAGGTATACCGATGCATGTGATTGTTTATGGCTTTGTGAACTTTACATTCGTCTAAAATTAATATACATATAAATTATATATTTCTATTCCTGTAGACGATCATGCGTATGTGTGTGTAACAGATAAAACTTAATAATTAAGAGCATTGTATTATGTATACTTTTATTCATATCTATTTTAGTAGGGAGAAAGTTCGAGAGTGTACTGCAAATGTATTAAACAAAAGTATTCTAAATTCAGAAAGAATCTGTTTTTATTCTAATACAGGTTTATTTAAATTTCACGTTACTTAACATTTCCGCAGGTCTATTTTCAGCCTAAAATAGATTAAGACCAGCTCTCTCGAACTTCATCTCGCTCATCATTCAAAATTTGCTGTATCATTGTAACCGTTAACATACATCCGGGGATTACCCAAAGGCAGTCACAAATGAGTATAAATACCACTGCATTTCCTAACTAAAAGAGCCCTGCATGTTATTTTCTAACGCTGTTGCTGGGGGAAGTTACGTCACTCAGAAACGTAAAATGGTGAGTGACTAGAATTTTGATTTGCTTCCCCAATCTTTCCAAGATCTAACCAATGCCAAAACACTCGTAAGCCATCGTGTCCAAACTACTGCCAAAAGGAACTGTATATTACATAAGGAACGGACTGAAACTCCAATTTTGTCAAAATATGCTAAATTAACTATATTTCCTGAAACATGGAACAACACG
>JAQFVV010001996.1:0-38440 GCA_028023455.1 Epiperipatus broadwayi | reverse complement strand
ATCCATGCTTCACATCTTCCTATAAACTTAATTAGTATTGTAGACCTAAATTAAGTTTATAGTTCAATATCAGCAAGGGTTTTGCATTAGAGTTAAAAATAATTATGCTTATTAAATGTGTATTACAGTTAAATATTTTATTTTAAATAAATTTCATTCTATTGATAAAAATTGCTTAACCTATTAGTCAAACATATATATACATCTAGCGTATATATATGAGATAATGCAAAATTCTGCTGAAATAAAATGCTTATTCTATTGTAAAATAAAAATATATTGTTGTTCAAATTTTATTAAAATATTTAGTATGATTTGATTTTGAGATAAGCCCACAAACATTTATGAAAGAATGTATATTTTAATTAGTGAGCCGTTCAAGTCTAATTAAAGATGGCATTTTCTTTCTTGCTTTTTAATTAATAAAATTCCAACTTTAAAGTAAGAAAGTTAGAGTAAAAAATTGAAGTTATTTTTAGAACGTGTTGTTTTGAAACAAAGCAGCAAGGGGGGGCTTATCAAGATCTCAGATCATACAAACAATGGAAGGTAGCTGGCAGAGAAAATATAAATAGTAGGGAGAACAAAAGAGATAATTATTCAGACTTTTCTTTTTGAAGGAGTCAGTTGATGTTGATTTTGCTTGTGAAGGCGATTTATTAAGATTTTTCTTGCTGTTTTATTTCCAAGTTTTCTGAAAGTGCATTCAGATTTCTCTTGGGAGAAATCCGTCAGATTTTGCTTCACATTTAGCTTGTGCTTCAAAAAAAGTTATACAGCTGTCATTTTCAAACAATGGAGAAGTTGGAACCTGCTCCAGTTAAAACCAACCATATTTTGAGGAAAATGGATATGCTTGGCTAGGCAAATCATAGCTTTGCCTATCGCCGAGGTTCCTAAATACCATCCAAAAATGCCTTAACATCAAATCAATAACCATATGAACTCTATGCCGTGTCTGGAGAACTTTTCATGGAAGCCATACTTCATATTTTCATTGTCCGGACAAACACCTATCGTCGGTCGGATCAAGCCACGGACGCCGTAGGGAACATCATGGAAAAAGGACGGTATCGTATCTACTATGTAAAACTATCTCGTATGCTACTTTTGATTCATATTGTTTTATTGTTGTATTGAAATATATGTCTTTGCTATGTAAACATTTTATGAATTAACCTTAAATATATTTTGGGATCATCTAGCTATATGTAACCTTTTTACCTTCGCTATTCTTCCTTACTAACCATTGTAAATATTTAGTATTTCGTTGCGGTTAAATTTAATAGTTAACTTTTGGTCATTTGAAATCTCTTTCCAGTTTTATTTATGTTGTTAATTAAATCCAAGTCAGTTTCTTTTGTGTGCCAACTTGATCTTTTTGATAACACCTCTTTTTGTCCGCCATTTGCTTATCACGTATATTTGATTTAGCTATATACGTTCTAAGTCAATTTTAAACACGGTTTTTTAGCGCAAAGCCCTAAGAAATGCTTTGCGAAAGATTTTTATTATCTATCGTACTTTATCGAGAAGATCGAGTTGGAATTTTTTTAATAAAATTGGGAAGAAAAGAATTTGACCGCAAACCTATTAACTTGTTTTCTTTTTATTGTCTAATTAGTTTGTTGCAGTA
The DNA here is from genome assembly GCA_028023455.1 of Epiperipatus broadwayi. Taxonomy (NCBI): domain Eukaryota; kingdom Metazoa; phylum Onychophora; class Udeonychophora; order Euonychophora; family Peripatidae; genus Epiperipatus; species Epiperipatus broadwayi. Next base: position 36,804 of record JAQFVV010001996.1, on the reverse strand, counting down.
ATTTAGGGGAATAGCGGAGGCCCATTAAAGCCTTATTCATATTTTAAAGCCATTAATTAAACATTATTTAATTATCAAAAAACTTGAGTTTCTTAGTTATATTAAATGCTTTGTTTTTACTTTTCAATGATCCAGGCACGCAAAACGCAAACACCAACACATCTTTTTAAGTACTTTACACATTTAGCTTTTAGCTCTTTAGGATTTCCCATCCATGTCTCTACCGCTGTTGCTAAGCTTTGTGGCCGGTTGAAAAATAATTTATGCATGGCTCAGATGCTGTTGTTTGTTTGTGATCAGGCCTCGAGAACAGGCGAATGGGCAGAGGTCATACGTATTCTTGATTTATATCTCACGTATGGTTGGCCTTGAGGTACTTTCGCCTAGTATTCGAACTGGGTTAAATCTACACACATCATCTGACTGTCACAGTAGATTTTTTTTTTCTCCGCATTCTGGACGCCCATCATGTGGCTATTCGAAATTTTCCATACCCTGCAATGCCCTGTATAACATTCGTGTGTGTGTAGAATGTTTTTCTTTTTTCTGTTTTAAATTAAGGAAAATATGGGCAGACGTATAATTTTTTTTCCGATTCTGACGCTAACAACGTGGACGAGTGTCATTTTTTTTTCTTTTCTTCAAAAAAAATTTTTTAACAGTACCCTGAGAAGCTAGTTTTAGTTTAATGTATTTATATAAAATAATATATGTATAATTTTTTTTAAGTTGGTTTCCTAACGTGAGCTAAATGTCATTTTTTTTAATTAATTAAGAAGTTAAATGTGCCATAAGCTAAACATTTTTTTTTTCCGAGTTTGATATATATGAAATGAATGTTTTATATTTAAAAGGTTAACACGCCGTCAGTTGTTTTTTTTTGTGTGTGATTAGAAAAGAAGATTTCAGAGTTGAAGTAATTTTTTTTTCCCTAATGAGTAGTTCCGTCATGGCCAGTGCGCCATATTTTTTTTGTCGTATAAAGTAGATAGCTTCGATAAGGCGGAAGTGTCAAATATATACCCACCTGCCCACCCTTAAATTAGCTTTTGTACTTTAGATTGTTTTTAGTATCGCTCAAATATGAAAAAGTTTGGAATAATAATGTTTTTTCGAAATATAGTATAAACGGTAGTGTTAAGATTTTGAGTAAAAAAAAGTACAGTTACATAATAGATTTTTATTTCCGTTTGGATAAATTGTTGTAAATATCTTAGATAACCTTTTTTCGTTAATAGAATTTTTTTTTCATAGATTGAAAGCTTTGATAAGTCAAAATTACACATGTCAGTGTATGGTGTTAATAAACATTTTTTTTTCACTTTCTCTGCATTTCGTTTTTATATAAAATGAATGCTATAATCATGCAAAATTCTCGTTCACTGTTAAATATTTTGTAATTACGTGTCCTACCAAATATATATAAGTTTTGTTAATAAAATAGCAAACTTAATTTTCAACTTAATAAAGAGTAAATGCGTATGTCGTTTAATTTATATTTTTGTATAACATATATGTCAGCCACCCTTTAGTTAAGATTTTTTTTCTCCATTTCGGATTATGCTATTGAATCATTTATTGAGTAACCGTTAGGTGAAGACCTTTTGAGTAACCGTTAGGTGAAGCCCTTGTTTTTGTAGTGATCGTTTATGAAGATTCCTTGAGTAACCGTTTAGGTGAAGACCCCTTACACTTTAGAGTTCAGAATTGCTGAGTAGCCTGAAATAATAGGTCTATGTCTGCAATTGTTGTTTCCGTGTCATAGTTGTGACCAGCGTTACTTGCCTGAAATAATAGGAGTATGCGGTTTGCAATATGACATTTGTTCTAATAAAGCCATGTACATAATAATAAAAGAAATATTTGTATAGGTATATCTGTTTGTATATTTATATGTAGTCATATATATGCATATTTAGTGTGTACATATTCATATATATGGATGCATATGGTATACACTTCGTTATAGTTCGGTAAAACCCGTTTTTATATAAATGTTTTTTTAAACAGTTTTTGATTTCAATGCGTGATTCTGTAAAATTGCTTGATAATTGTTCATCTATTTCGGGTTGTGACCAAAATGGTAGTTGGTTTCGATCCCAGGTTCATAATTCGGAGTGGCAGTTATCATGGGATTTTACTTCTATTTTTAATTTTTTTTTATATATATTTTATTTTGTTAATCGTACTTTAGGCTGTTTAAATTTTTTTTGTGTGTCATGACCAAAATGGTAACTGGTTTCGATCCCAGGTCAGACAAATTACCGTACTTAGTTGTATACGTCTTAGATTTAAATAATATTGTGTCATTTAAAATAGCATTTACTTATTCATGCAGAGATTTTTTTTTTTTTCGTTCAGCAGAATCAAATTAAATTTTTTTTAAAGTGAACGGAAACGCAAAGTAAAATTTTAATTGCATTGAAACTTTATAAACCCTTATAAATGTGTGCTTGGATCATTATCCATTAATATGTATATTTGATATGGCCATTGTCTTGTCGACTGGCGCCCTTTTCAAATAAATTTGTCGGCAAGTGCAATTTCTCATATCGGATATCAAATAAACTAAATTATAGTAGATGATCAAAATAACAATGTATGCTTAGTGAGCCAAAATAATTTTTAAACATGACTTATGTATATTTTGCTCACATATTTCTTTATATATATATACTTGTATTAATGTAAATGCATTTTTTAGTTGTTTCAGGTGTCAGAGAAAGCCAGGTCAAGCTGTAAGTGGATTATTTTAGTTATATTAACATAGTAATGATATTTTAATGAAATATAAATAAAGTAAAGTGAGGAGAATAATATGTGGTGTAGTTATTAAAGACAGACACGGCAGGATTTTATATATTTTCATGTATAAACAGATACATATAGGCATAGGGTTAAGATAGGACCTCGTGAGGTAGGCAAAGTTAATTTCTGAAAACATAAATAAAGAATTTAGAATATTGACTTATTTTTTTATATAGAACTAAAATTTTTTCTGCACATACAGGATATAGCTCCTAGATATACATAATACAATATACTTATATAGATTGTATTAAAATACGTTTAGAAATAAATTGTGACTTTCTGTAGCAAAATAGCAAAAAAAAATGGACCAACAGACGGACGCACATTATGACAGCGAGGAGGAGGTAGTACTCAATATTCCCAAGAGGCCAACAGGTACTCATAATGAAGAGTATAACTTTGATGCTTTCATCAAAGAAGTGAGACATGAAAGGGAAATGATGATGAACATGTTTCAAAAATTCATGAATGTGACATCACAACGACTGAACCGTTTGGAGGAAAACATGGGTCTCCAGCAACAACATACCAGAACAAAAGTATGGCCAGATGAGGATACTCAGTTAAAATGGCAACAGAAACAAGATGATACACAACCTAAATCATTGATCGATAATGAAGTAGAGAAGGATATGTATGCCTGGGACACGTCGGTCAAGCATCAAATACAGGAGGGAGAAGACAATGGACAGATGGATGGGGATAAAAAGGAAATGAACATTCATCAACAGATCAATCCAATCAAGGCGCAACAAGGTAACCAAATCCTTACGCCTATAATAATCAATCCGGTAACGTCTCCGGTGGCAAAATTCGTACATATACAAGGTTTTAGAGGGGAACCGGGTGGAAACCCTAGACACCACCTTGATAGTTTAAAGATGTTTTTCAAGTTCCAGAATATGACTGAACAAGAAAAAGTGGCGATCTCCAGTCATCATTTAAAAGAATCTGCCAGAGACTGGTGGAATACTTTATCTATACAACCGCAAACATTTATGGAATATGAGAAGGCAATAATGTCAATGTACTGGAGTGCAGAGCGGCAGGAAGGTTTGATGTATTCCATAATGCATGAAACATACCCAGCTAACCATCAAGAGACGTATGCTCAGTTTTTTGTTAGGCAGGTAAATCGCATTAAAGCCCTAACTGCATTCAATTATCCAGAAATGCAGATAGTAAGGATGATTAGACACAACATGCCACCCTGGATTAGGAAAATATTAATAGGCACTCAAATGCAGGATATTCAAGGCACGATTCGGATACTAACTGACATTGATTATGGGAACTTAGAAGAAAACCAAAATGATAGGGTCATGAACCCGTCCAAAAATACAAGGCAGTATATACCACCGGATCCCGGAAAGTTTAGAAATTAAAAACATAAATATAGCTAGTCAGACTAAAACAACACGGACTTAATTTAAAAGATAGGAGAGTGAATGATGGATAAACCGTTTTATAGTAACATATAGAAAGATTATTAGTAGTAGCAAATTAAACATTACAGTGAACAAAGAGTAGGCTTGAACTCACCTGGTACAAATTCTTACCTCTGACCTGAAGCAACAGCATTTTTTTTTTAAAACATTTTTTTTTTGCTCACTAACTATTGGGAAATGAAGCAATGGATCTGAAGTCCGATCCATGCTTCACATCTTCCTATGAACTTAATTAGTATTGTAGACCTAAATTAAGTTTATAGTTCAATATCAGCAGGGTTTTGCATTAGAGTTAAAAATAATTATGCTTATTAAATGTGTATTACAGTTAAATATTTTATTTTAAATAAATTTCATTCTATTGATAAAAATTGCTTAACCTATTAGTCAAACATATATATACATCTAGCGTATATATATGAGATAATGCAAAATTCTGCTGAAATAAAATGCTTATTCTATTGTAAAATAAAAATATATTGTTGTTCAAATTTTATTAAAATATTTAGTATGATTTGATTTTGAGATAAGCCCACAAACATTTATGAAAGAATGTATATTTTAATTAGTGAGCCGTTCAAGTCTAATTAAAGATGGCATTTTCTTTCTTGCTTTTTAATTAATAAAATTCCAACTTTAAAGTAAGAAAGTTAGAGTAAAAAATTGAAGTTATTTTTAGAACGTGTTGTTTTGAAACAAAGCAGCAAGGGGGGGCTTATCAAGATCTCAGATCATACAAACAATGGAAGGTAGCTGGCAGAGAAAGTATAAATAGTAGGGAGAACAAAAGAGATAATTATTCAGACTTTTCTTTTTGAAGGAGTCAGTTGATGTTGATTTTGCTTGTGAAGGCGATTTATTAAGATTTTTCTTGCTGTTTTATTTCCAAGTTTTCTGAAAGTGCATTCAGATTTCTCTTGGGAGAAATCCGTCAGATTTTGCTTCACATTTAGCTTGTGCTTCAAAAAAAGTTATACAGCTGTCATTTTCAAACAATGGAGAAGTTGGAACCTGCTCCAGTTAAAACCAACCATATTTGAGGAAAATGGATATGCTTGGCTAGGCAAATCATAGCTTTGCCTATCGCCGAGGTTCCTAAATACCATCCAAAAATGCCTTAACATCAAATCAATAACCATATGAACTCTATGCCGTGTCTGGAGAACTTTTCATGGAAGCCATACTTCATATTTTCATTGTCCGGACAAACACCTATCGTCGGTCGGATCAAGCCACGGACACCGTAGGGAACATCACGGAAAAAGGACGGTATCGTATCTACTATGTAAAACTATCTCGTATGCTACTTTTGATTCATATTGTTTTATTGTTGTATTGAAATATATGTCTTTGCTATGTAAACATTTTATGAATTAACCTTAAATATATTTTGGGATCATCTAGCTATATGTAACCTTTTTACCTTCGCTATTCTTCCTTACTAACCATTGTAAATATTTAGTATTTCATTGCGGTTAAATTTAATAGTTAACTTTTGGTCATTTGAAATCTCTTTCCAGTTTTATTTATGTTGTTAATTAAATCCAAGTCAGTTTCTTTTGTGTGCCAACTTGATCTTTTTGATAACACCTCTTTTTGTCCGCCATTTGCTTATCACGTATATTTGATTTAGCTATATACGTTCTAAGTCAATTTTAAACACGGTTTTTTAGCGCAAAGCCCTAAGAAATGCTTTGCGAAAGGTTTTTATTATCTATCGTACTTTATCGAGAAGATCGAGTTGGAATTTTTTAATAAAATTGGGAAGAAAAGAATTTGACCGCAAACCTATTAACTTGTTTTCTTTTTATTGTCTAATTAGTTTGTTGCAGTAATTTAGGGGAATAGCGGAGGCCCATTAAAGCCTTATTCATATTTTAAAGCCATTAATTAAACATTATTTAATTATCAAAAAACTTGAGTTTCTTAGTTATATTAAATGCTTTGTTTTTACTTTTCAATGATCCAGGCACGCAAAACGCAAACACCAACACATCTTTTTAAGTACTTTACACATTTAGCTTTTAGCTCTTTAGGATTTCCCGTCCATGTCTCTACCGCTGTTGCTAAGCTTTGTGGCCGGTTGAAAAATAATTTATGCATGGCTCAGATGGTGTTGTTTGTTTGTGATCAGGCCTCGAGAACAGGCGAATGGGCAGAGGTCATACGTATTCTTGATTTATATCTCGCGTATGGTTGGCCTTGAGGTACTTTCGCCTAGTATTCGAACTGGGTTAAATCTACACACATCATCTGACTGTCACAATATGTGTGTGTTATATTAGTAAAAAAGATTGATAAAATATTAAAATTAGTTTAATCAATTAATTAAAATAAATTCTTTCTTTGAAATTAAAGCTTTATTTGTCGGTCAATTCTTTTCACCACTAATTGAAACTATATTTTGTTATTGATTACAAGTAGCTGAGCTAGTCATGGGTATAACTTAGGCATTGAATTAGTGGCCATTGTTTAAAGTGCATTATTTATCTTCTGGATAAATAACTGGCGCCCATGTTATACAAAAAAAGTGCTTTGAACATGGTGTTGAATTCAACAGTCGAGAAGAAGTTATGTCCTGGCAATGTAACGTTAATTATATATTTTATAGCTATCATTTGGATATACATACTCTCCAAGTAAGTTTGTTCATGTAACATTTATAGTATGAGATTATAAATTTATTATAATTAAGGTTCAAACACAGTTAAACCAATTTGAAGAGTAAGTTAGAGCACCGACAGTTCGAACTGGTACAATGTAGACATGATATAGACATTATGGAAAATTGGAATATTATTTATTATAAAAATAATGATAATAAAAATGATATACTTAATAAAAATGATTGCACATTAGATCTAATAATTACTAATAGTCAATCTATTAATATCCAAAAATATGAATATCCTTTAGTGACTGAAGATATGTTCATCATGCTGCAATTGAAATTGAATTATCTCTAAACTTTAAATTTATAAAGTCTACAATACAATCCAAATTAATACACTGTACAAGCTTACACACACCTGCACATATGTATAATGTAATATATAAGTGATTTGAACTCAGACTTTCACACAACCCTCAGAAATTATACTAAAGGTGATTATTTTAGCTTGTATACAGCAGTAAACAATACTAATTGAAAATATATACATAATTGTAATGACGCATTAAATCTGCAGAAATTTTTCCAAAATTATTTCTTAATAATATTAAACTTCATTATTCTAAAAACTATCAGATCCCACAAATATCCTAAATGGTTTTCTAGAAAGCTTATAAAATGCATTAAAAAAACAAAATCTTCATTCTTTATATAAAAAATATAAAGACATAATGTATCTAAATAATTTTAAAAATTATAGATCATTAATTAAAAACTGGAAAAACAATAATATTTGTTATGCACCAAATAAATTTGGGGATATTATGAAAAGCCACTTAAAAACCTAAAATTCAGTAACAACAGATAGTAAACCTGATAAATTTATGGAATATTTCTCTTCTCAAAAGGACAATACTAATGGAAATTCACATAAATATCCATAGACAATCTTTTAAAAAATGATAACATAATAAACATAAATAATATAAATGCTGGAGAAATCGTAAATACTACTAGATATTTAAAAAATAAAAGAAGTATTGTCAATGACAATATACCACTATTCATCTACAAAGGTTATATAAAATTATTAACACCCCCATTACTATATATATTCAACCAAATACTAAAAACATCAATATTTCCTGACTGCTTGAAAAATCTCAAAAATAATTTCAATTTATAAATCAGGAAATGAATCAGATCCTTCAAATTTCAGAACTATTATTCTTCTGCCAGTATGTGCAAAACTTTTTGAAAAAATAATTTATTATACAATCATACACCAAATGAAAAATATTTTTCCATCATCCATACATGGATTTATTTCTGGGTACTCCATAGAAACAAATTTATTACATTTTATTCTTTCTTAAATGTTACATATTGTACTGGCAGTGAAAGTATTCATTTATTATTTAACACTCGTAAAAGTGCATGTATAATGGCTGTAAAGGGTTAATATTTAATGTATTACAAGTATAAACATCGCGCCAAAATGCTTATTTACAGATGCTATATTAAAAGCCCTAGATCTTAAATTATCAACTTGATGTCATTTACTTTAATCTGTCTAAAGCTTTTGATAGTCGTAGGATTATTTTTCTGAAAACAAATGCAATGGGTTTATCCACTAATCTCCTAAAACTATTAAATTAATTTCTTACGAATAGAAAGAACTATATACATATTAATGAAGATTTAACTGTGGCTTCCTATAAATGTAGAATTCCACAGGGAAGTATTCTTAATCTTATTATTGTTGCCATTTATACATCTGATTTAACATTTATGATAAAGGAGAAAAATATTTTATGTTATGCTGATGATATCAAGATACTTGTAGAAATCAGAAATGAAAAATAATCCTAAAATATGGCAAAGTTATGATAATGGCTTTTAATTTGTAGGGCATATGAGCACAGACTTTCACACAACCCACCACTTTCCACATCCTATCTCATAAACTGATACACTTGAACACACATATGTAGAAAAGATAAATAATCACCAATATACATATTTCATGCTAAACCAGCAATTATCAGTTGGTCCAGATTACCATCTCTTCACATATATGCTATAAGTGTTCAGATATATATTAAGATAGTCAATCCTCACTTATAGCATATATGTGTAGAGATCATAATCTGGACCAACTGATGATTTCTGGTTTAGCATGAAATATGTAGGTTGGTGATTATTTATCTTTTCTACATATGTGTGTTCAAGTGTATCAGTGTTATGAGATAGTGTGGAGAGTGGTGGGTTGTGTGAAAGTCTGTGCTCATATACCCTATATATTACATATATAGACACAGGTATATAATAAGCCTGTGTGTTTCAGTTATTACATAGTAGAGATGTCTGCCCATACCTTATATGTGTATTAAATGGATTATGTCCTGTACATGAGGGGTCAGATTGTCCTTAGGTCAACATGCGTGTGACGAGAATCTTGGCCTCAGGGTGGCCTTTGAGCATTTCATCATCAGATTTTCAATTGGATGGATGGTTGAAGAGTTGGAGTGTGGAGTAGATTGAAGCCTGTCCATTAAAGTATGAGGATTGACTAAATATATATCTGAATACTTATAGCATATATGTGTAGAGATGGTAATCTGAACCAACTGATGATTGCTGGTTTAGCATGAAATACATATATTGGTGATTATTTATCTTTTCTACATATGTGTGTTCAAGTGTATCAGTGCAAAGAGATAGTGTGGAGAGTGGTAAGTTGTGTGAAAGTCTGTGCTCATATACCCTATATATTACATATATAGTGCGTTTCACTTAATAATGGCTTTTATAAATGGTGTGAAGTTAATAACATGAAAATAAATCCAACTAAATATAATATAGTATATTATTTGGGTATTATCTTTACCAATAATTTCTCTTTTAATAGTCACATTAATATAGCAATAAATAAATCCTATAAAATTATCAGATTAATATTGAGATTAAATATTAAAGTCAAATTAGAAACCTCCAAGCTACATTTTAATACACAGCTAATACCAATCCTACACTATGAATCTGTAATATGGTATAAAGACAATTATTCAACAATAAACAAACTTCAAAAAATTAAAGATAAATATTATAGATACATTCATGATGATACTTGGATAAAAGAATATAGTATGTACAATAGATTAATAGCAGATATGGTGTTTTTACTTAAATTAATAAATGGCAAAATATCATCAGAATATATGATAAATGATATTTCTGTCAGAATTACGACTTTTAAATCTAGAAATAAAGATTTATTTTATTTACAAACATTAAAAAGATTAACTTACCAACTTACAGATTACAAATGGAATATAACAATAAACTCTAGGTGGATATTTTCCATTTAAATGAAAGACAATTTAAAAATAAACTTAGACATATTATGTAAGGAACACCTATAGATAAATATTATTGTATTATTATTGTATTATATATTGTACCCTTACTTCTTGATATATAAAATAATTTAAAATACAACTAGCTCAGTTACATTATTATGCTTAATTAAAATTTTGCATATCTATCTTTAATATACTTTTATATTATCATATCTTAATTAAATTTATTATCAATCATCAAAATCAATATAGTTCTAGATTATACTAATTAAATAATTATATATTAAAATTATGAGACTGCGAAGTAAAGTTACAAAGTAATAAGCAGATTTACACTGAGTCAATATCTTCCAAGATACCGTCTCAATGGCATAAGAATACTACCACTACCTTATCATCTTACCACTACATCTATAGCATTCTTATGACTTTTAAATGAAATAAATTATCTTTAATAATACTAAAATAATTCCTAACTTTTAACTTAAAATATAATTAAATAATCTCAGGTTCTTCTAAGCTGTTTTTAAAATAATAATAACTCATGTAAATAAGTATGATGTGGGATTTTATATCAAACTTAAATACACCTAACTTATTTAAATAATAATAATAAATAATACTAATCTTAGAGTGTAATTTAATCTCATCTATTTATATTATATAATCAATCATTAAATGAATAAATAATCATATGTATATCTTTTATTTCATATGGTATATTCATTTTAAAATAGATCAAAATCTTATACTTAATATCTGTGGCAATAAATAATATTGTATTCTTATAATGTGCATTTTAATCATCTTATGACCATTGCAATATTTCTGTTCATGTCAATCAATTCTTATAAAATAATGTTAAGCAAATATGGTATTCAATTCTAAGTAATAATAACAAATTCATTTTGTGCAAATATTATGTTTATTTCAAATCATCTGATGTCAAAATGCTGTGGTAAAAAATAATGAAAACTCGACACACTTTTAAAACAAATTAACAAATTTATTTACAATAACTTCAAATAAAATTTATTTACACTATTTACAGTTTTAGAATTTAGGAAAATAAATAAAATAAAACAAGAAATTACAAATACAAGAAGTTTATACTGTTACTAATTCATGTGCTTAACAAGCAATTATACATTCTTCAAATACTATACTACTAATATTATAGTATGTTTTCAAAATTTAGATTTTAAAATAAATAGTAGTGTACTTTAATTACTACAAATAATAATATATGTCAAGATTATTTATGTAGCATGTGTATACAAATGAATCTTCACTAATTAAATAGTTACATTAATTAAGTATTACCATTTATAATGTATTATCATATATTTACTTTATTATTAGCATTGCTTAATAGCTTTATAAAATCAATGTCTCTTTGTAATGTAAAACAAATAATTGACTGTACTTATACTTTACTTAATGTAATTCCTGTTATACGTTTTATCAAATATGCATTACATATCTGTACTGTTCAAATATTATTATTTAATTATTTATCAATTCAAGATTCATAAAGCATTACCTTAGATAAATTCTATGATTCTTTTCTATGTAAAAATCATTACTTTACTTTATGTTCTATTTTAATCCTTTCTAATAAATTTTCTATCTATAAAACTATCTTCTAAACTTATCTCAAATTTCCGGAGAACAAACATCAACTTCAAACAAAATATTCGTTATCCAAATTACCTACATTACATCGTTTATACTTAGTAAACTTTTCAATCTAAATATAAGCTTCTACCTAAACGTGACTTAACTTATTTAATAAAACAAAATACCCAAAAATAGAGTCTTTTCAAATCTATTCTTATCTTACAAATAATAAAATAATTACCTAAATAAAGAATAAATATAATTCTAATACTAAAACATAATAAAATATCAAAATTTATTTATGAAAGAATCATATAATTATTTCTAAGCTTCTTATGTAATGTTGTATCATGTTGACATTATAAATTAAAACTTATGCATATTTTAATAAAGTTCGTTGTCAATATAATGTATGTGTTTTCATAAAATATCTATCCATTCATTCTACAACAACATAATATTCAGTTGATCTAAAGAAAAACATATTAAATTCATTAAAAATCATTATACAATATTTTTACCATAATAATAATAATGTCCAATCTGCTATCCAGCATTCTTCGGAATTTGCAGCTTCATAAAATAAAAATCATTCACATTTTCACTCATAAACATTCATTAGAATATTCCGTGTTATATTAATTATAAAAATAAATTTATGTAATTAATTATTATATTATTTTTAAGTTACTATTTAATAAATGTACCTAACCTACTTTTAATAGTTTAATAATATTTTAAATTTTATGTTAAATAAATAAAATAAAAGATTATATTACGTATTCCAGCGACGACTTTTGTTCTACCATAAAAGTTCTAACAAATATCCTACGTATAAAGTCAATAGAACACTATTTCCTGTTCCGTTGTATCACGTGTTTCTTGAAAGTTTATAATAAAAAATGATAACGTTCTTTTTTTTTAAAAAAAATAAGTTCCCACAAGAAAACAAAATAAAATTAAAAAAAAATAGTTTATAAGTTCTGTTTCTGGATCCATTTCTTCATAAAATATTGTTCAAAAGTTATTATTTCTAAATTAATTTATAATTGTTGAATTATTCTCATTTAATTACTTCCATTAACTCAGCTTGGCCCGATTTGGTTTGGCCTGGACGTCCACGTATTACTTGCGCATTTTTCAAAACAATATATCTAGGTAAGAATCTATTTTTCCATCTATAACGTCCAGCGTTTTAGATTACTTTAATATAATAATTTTATTACATTACGATTTTAAATAATCATATTTATAATCTATTTGCCTTTTTAAATCGTCAATATTTAGTCTTTTAAGCACAAAGACTTAACAAGGCATGTATTTATTAAAATTACCTACTTCTTATATCTTTACTTAAGATATACATTTTATTTTTTTTAAAATCTGCCAAAATACTTTCTTTCTATAGAAGTATTCATATTTCTTTTAAATATCTATTTATAATAGACAATAGTAATTTAAACTTTTAAAACTATTTATAGTCCAAAATACTACTTTTCTCCATCTCGTAGTTTTATGTACTAATCCAGCGTCTGTTATTTTTCTAGCGTAAAGTTTCTGATATATTTCTCTGATACGGGATGTTTCCATGATTATCCGTACGTAAATTGAGTTTCGATATTGAGAAAATCAATAGGGAATTATTAAGTTTCTACTGCATACTTATCATTTTAAAAACTATAAAATTATATACAATAACACTCTTATGATTTTACAACTGATTTTAAGAGCGTTTATAAATTTACTTAGCTATTTTCTCAATAGCACAATCGACTTTTAAAATTTATTGTAGAGAGCCCCCCTCAACAATTGAATCCAGCTTTTATACTGCTAGAAACTCCTTATCTGATTGGTACATTTAAACAATCAAACTTTCTATCTTATTTACATATTTATCAACTCACTATTAAAAATAAAATAATGACTTATTTAATATTTAATATTTATTACATTATTACATTTTTTATCGTTTATTCAAATCTATCAAATATTTTTTAAAATATTCTTTCTCACTTGATTTAAATCTTAACTTTTATAAGATCATTTAAAATAAACTAAATCTTTTTAAATACGTTATATTTTTAAGACAATATTTTTTAAAATCAAATTTAATATTTTACATTAATATCTTTATTTTTATCTCGTGATAACTCACGTATTATTTATAAATTTTACAACATGATTTTGTAAAATAGTTATGCAACTTTATTAGACAACTTCCACGCGTGCTTGTGTAAATTTAACTAACATCTGTTTTTTTTTATAACACAAGAAACGCTTCATAGTCTAAAAATAAACTAACAATTGCATTTTTTAAAATAAATATTTTTTAAATAAATAAGATATTACATCAGATTTTAAAATAATTATTTGATATGATTAAAATCAAATATTAATCTCAATTTAAATACTTATAATTTAAAATATTTTTATTCACTTTTAACATATATTTTAAATTAAATAAATATCTTTGTCTAATTTTAACTTGTCTTTTAAATACTTTAGCTTCAAACATTTGTTATTAAATTTATTAATGCAGTATTACATCATAATCATCATCATTTTAAATATTTTCTCAATATCAACACAATTCACATATCAAACACTCATAGATTGCTTTAATTAAACTTATGGTAACATTACCACAAGCAAAGTCAACATCACACATCTTAAATACTTCTTAAATTTAAAATTTTCTACTAGATTAGCACAAAACTTAAATGGTGACCCATACAAAAGGGCACAATATATTATTGTATTATTATTGTGAATACTTATGGCTACTAAGCTGTTATTTACAAATAAATGAATTAAATAATAATTATTATTATTATCATTATCACGATTATTATTAGCGTTCAAAAGGATTTTATTGCATATAACATGAAAAGATTTCATTAATAACTATTTTACCATATGCAGATAAGTTGAAGTTAACATAAGCAAATTGAAATTTGTAATATGAGAGGGATATGCATGTGACTTACAAATTTGAGTTTACATTTTTCTATGATTCATACACATCCAGTCAGTTTTATACACTCATAAGGTTTTTAGTTTTATCTTTTATTAGTCTCTGTTTATGCTATAATTTTGACTGTTGTTGCATTATTGACCAAATATCTGTGTACATCTCTTAGGCTATAATTATTTTATTCCTTAAGCTCAGTGGTTCCATTTTATTCCAGAATGTATTTGGATGTCTTTTTGGATTATTATTATATATGAAGGGGCATCTTGTACACCATAGTGAAAATAATGTAAAAGTACTAATGATTGTAAAAAAGTTTGAATGCTACAATTTTTTTCTTTGTAAAATGATGGTATTGATGTGTGAATATTATCAAATGCAGGATCAGTAAAAAGGAAATGTTCTTGAATCTGTCTCTCTATGACACAACTAGCATATGTCTTCTGTATTTATGTAATGCCTTCTGTATCTATAGAAGTGTAATGTTGGTAGTGCTTCAAGATTTAATTTGAGCAGAAAATCATATTTGGGTTCTAATGACCAGAACTTGAATTTTCAAGTTAGTTGTTTATTGTTAATGTTTAGAACGATCTTTTATAAGTTAACACAAGGAGAAGGTAAATTATCTGGTATATATCCCAATATTTAAAATTTATCTTAAGGCAGTGAATAAGAAACTTTTGGTATGTTGAAAATTAATGTAAAATTTTCCAGTATCCATTGACTGATGGCTTATGTGTTGGAGTGATCTTGAAGAATACTTTCATGTATGGGAATAAATGTGCACAAAAAAAATAAGATTTAATGTCTTTTGAACGTTAAAAATATTTATTGAATATAGTCCCAAATCATTTTGTATTAGAGAAGCTTGAATAGATTTTAGCGAAATTGATACAATCTTTTCCCCCTACAGCAACTTTCTACATAGTGAGTTTATTTTACTAGTAAAAGATTTAGTGTATAATATTATTGGAGAATAGTATACTTCGAGTAACAATTAATAGATTAAATAGAGATACTTTTGAGTACAATGAAAGGTAAGATTTTGATTGTGAATCAATTATATTTTCAATTTTTTTTTTAATTTTGTCTTGTATTTATTGACACATTTTTAGGTTGTTCAAATAAAAAGGGAATTCCATGAAAAATTAGGTTTTTTTTAAATGTTGTGTGTGAAATTGTCCTGTATATATTGACCAAGCACAGGATTTATCCATGTTAAACTCTAACTTGTATTTGTTAATGTATAAATTAAGAATTTTTAATAGAGTTGGGATTTGTTTTGTAGGGGTTAAAAGGTCAGGACATCATTCATGTAGAATACAGGAGATATTTGCTTTCAACCTGGGTGTATATATATATATATATTGTACCTATATTGATATAGGCACATATAATTTTTATCTAAAATTATTATTAAAGTAATCTTTCGTAAAAGAAAAACATAAAATTAAATGTTGAAGAGTTTATTCAGTTTGTTTTAGAAAAAGATAGGAATTAAATAGTTTTTATTAGTATTCGTAAAAATATAATTTAAAAAAGTTAAAATATACAAATCTCTTTTCATTCAAGTTTAATTAAAGAAAAAATAATGTTAAAACTAAATAGTAAATTGTATTAAAAATATATGTGCGTATATATGTACATTTGTAAATATATAAAATGTATGTGAAAGTTAAAGAAGATTATCATTAAAAAACGCGGCAATGGCTATTAGATATTAATTAATATAAAACAATACGTTTTTGCATGGCTATTACTAATTAAGCAATCTTTCAAAACACGTTTATCAAATGATTATCAATTCGACAACAGATCTTTGCTGGAGATATCAGAAAGACAACAAGGCACGAGTATAAATAGACTTTTTTTTTTCGGACAGTTATTCAATTCCACAAATTAATTGAGTGAGTGCAGTTCAGAAATTAATTGCGCAGTTAACAAACAAAATGCAGTGTTGAGAAGATCTTGGGAACGCACATTTATCTCCAGCCCAGATGTCCGAGAAAACAGCAGATCTGCCCGTGAAATAATGTCAGCTTAACATCTTAGAAAATCTCCGTCAGTATCTATTTGTCTCCGATAGCAATAATCGTGAAAATCAGGAAACTCAGCTAGGAAATGTCCCAGTCGGCTGGTAAGCATTTATAATGGAAATATCCTCACCGAAAGCAGCCTCCAAAGAACAAAATTCTACGCCAACATTCAAAATCCTAGGTAAAACATTTGCTTATTTTCGTTATACTGTAATAGCCATTGCATTTCATTAATTCGTGTGAATCCTCCAAGAGTCTAATTATATGAACTCAATATCATACATAAATGAACTATTGATGTGTGTGATTAAATTTCAAATGCTATGTAATACTTTATTATTATGTGTGTGCATGAGTTAATATGTGCGTGATCATTATATCAATATTTATTAGTTAAATTAGAGTGTTCTGTTATTGAATCTATAGGAATATTTAGACTATTTAGAAATGTTAATTTAAAATATGCGTGTGTTTTATTAGAATTATAAAATGTTTAAATTTAGTAAATAAATGTTAGTTAATAAATTATCTTTAAAATTAAACTTTATTTGTCGGCCAATTCTTTTTATCAATTCTTTTTATCAATTCTTTTACAATTCTTTATCAAGTCTTTCAACTACTAATTAAGTATAATCTATTAGTGATTACAAACAACTGAGCTAGTCATGGATTTAGGCGTTGGGTTAGTGGCCATTGCTCAAAGTGCGTTATTTATTCATCCTTGAATAGATAGCTGGCGCCCGTGTTTATACACAAACAAAAAAAGGTGCTTTGAACTTGGTGTTGAACTCAACAGCCAAGAAGAAGTTATGTCCTGGAAATGTAACGCTAGTTATATATTTTATAGCTATCGTTTGGGCATACATACTCTCAGAGTATGTTCTTCTCTGCCTAAAAGGCCGGTGTTTCGAATCCACGTATTCGAATATGGTTCAATATATATATATATATGCCCAAACATTCATTCTGTCTTATCAGGCACTGAAAAGAAAGACCATGGTGTTTCTTGATCTTAAACTCAGAGGTAAAAAGCCAATAAACTCACCACACTGGCTAATGCGTGTTGGTGAGCAGCCCATCCATGTTCGTATACTATATGAATAATCACATAGTAATAACAGCTGCAACGACAAGAACGTATGGAGTGGACATTAGGAATTTGCCCTGCTCGGTTCCTTTAAGGCCTCTAAGAAGAATCAAAAGTGACTCCATATCTCCAAAACTCTTTACAGCAGTGCTGCAAGAAGTATTTTGTGGATTAAAATGGGAAACTAAAGGAGTGAAAGTAAATGAAGAGTATTTAAGTCATTTAGATTTCACAGATGATGTAGTTGTTTTTGCAAATAATGCCTCAGAGCTGCAGGCAATATTGCAGGAGTTAGCAGATGAAAGTAGAAAAGTAGGACTAAAGATAAATGTTAAAAAGGCTAAAGTAATGTTTAATCGATTTGCTCAAAATATGAAAATAAAGATTGATTATGAAGAATTAGAAGAAGTTAACAGTTACAAATACCTTGGTCAGATTATTAATACAGATGGAAACATAATGGAGGAAATTAATCATAGAATTAAACTTGGTTGGAGTGCTTTTGGTAGAAATAACTTGATACTAAAAGGAAATATGCCTATGTGTTTGAAAAGGATGGTTTTTAACAAATATGTTTTACCAGTTCTTACTTATGGATTTGAGACTTGGACACTTAATAGAAGAGCAATACAGAGACTTCAGACCACTCAAAGGAGTATGGAGAGATGTATTTTGGGAGTAACAAGAAGAGATCGAAAACGCAATGTATGGGTAAGACAACAAACAGGTGTTACTGACCTTATTGAAAAAATTAAAAGATTGAAATGGAGTTGGGCTGGACATATTGCTAGAAGAGATGATAATAGATGGACAATTGAAATTTTAAACTGGATTCCAAGAGATTGTAAAAGACCCAGAAAGAGACCACATGTGAGATGGATGGATGAAATAAGAAAATGTGCAGGGGTGTTGTGGAGAAGAGAAGCTAAAGATCGGAGAAGATGGATTAAACTTGGAGAGACCTTCATCCTGCAGTGGATTGATAATGGTTGATGATGATGATGATGATGATGATATATATGCCCAATAATTATTTTTCTATCATATTCAGTAAGAGGTTAATATAGATAGTAAAAAAAAGAGCACTTAGTGGAGAACCTTGTGGAATTGAACAGTAAGATACAAAAGAGAGTTCTTTCCATTAAGTATAATATGTATTTCTCAACTTAATAGAAAATTGGTGATTAAATATATTAAGGCTCTCAGTATTGCTGTGTCTGCTAATGCTTCAGCAAGGGACTTCGATTGGAATCATGTCAAATGCTGATTTTGTATCCAGTTGGATCCCAACTGGACTATATTTTTTATTATTTTTGATAGTATAAATAACTGTTTTGAATAAAAAGGCTGCTTGCATTGTAGATAAGGCTTTCTTAGCAAACTGCATTTTAGATAGTATAGATATAAGATAGGATTCTATTTTGTCTTTATCCAGTGGATTCACTGATATGAGCCTTAATGTGTTTATTTGTCCACGTGTTTTAGTAGAGTATAATTCATGTATATGATAGACTTTTTTTGTGAGAATGTTATCTAGATTACATAAGTACTGTGCAGTAAATTTTTCTAAATGCTTGAATACAAAGCAAGGTATTGCATGCATTTCTGAGTGGCAGGAGTTTGATGTTGATGCTAGTTTTTTAACAAAATCCTTGGGAGTAAATAATGTTTCTTCTTCTGGGTCACTGAGAAAGAATAGTGCAGGATTGAATTTTTTTATCTCTTGAAGTTTAGTTTTAAAATATGGGTAAAGAGGTAGCAATATGTTGTAACCATATATTATTTCTTCTTGTATTTTAATTGCTGTTGGTATGCAAGCTGGTAGTTTTTATCTCAGCACAGTAAATATAGTGTCTGAACTATGTGTGAGTCTGTCTCAAAAATATTATTAGTAGTTCCATTATTATTACTATTATTATTGTTATTATTATCATAATTATCATTATTATTAGTTTTCAAAGGAAAATTTATTAAGCAGTCAAAAATGTTACATCATTTAGATTACATATGTTATATACAAATGGTTACAAATACATTTGGTTCCATACAATTGGCAATAAAATATTATTATATACAGATACATTGGATTAAACCTAATTAGTAATATACAAATTGTTATACATATATACTGAAACAGTAAGGTCTGCTTTGCAGATCTTCGTTTCACCTTTTCTCACCTACTTCCTACCCTCATACCTTAGTTTGAACCCCAATCTATCGTAGTGTGTCTGCAATACACTTATATACCGAAAATCCCGCCTAATTTTAAACCACGAGCACAATGCTCATATTATATATATATAACTTATTCCCAAATAAAATAAAATATTATGAATTATGTATTTGTTCACATAATTTACATTTATTAAAAAGTAAGTTATATAAGTCGTAATTGCGCACACACTATGATATCCATTTTAAAACATATCAAAATTATAAATTGTTAGTTATTTTGTTTGGATCTATTTACAAATATATTACCGTCATAATATATTTTGATTTAAAATAAAATTCATTTAGTAAATATTCGTTTAGTAGATAGATTCAAATATTACAATTTAAAATAAAATAATTTTCGTTTTATTTAATAAAAATCATCCCAAATATTTCTGTTAAAATAAATGAGGGACAATAGTTTAATTATATAAGTTTATCTAAAAACAGCAGCTGTCCACTTAAGTTTTCTTTAATTAGTAGCAGTAATTTTAATTAAATCTAGTTTTGTAATTCGAATGTCGACGGGAAAGTTAACAAAAGAAATTAATTAATGTTGAATTCCTTTAGACATTCGGATAGATTTAATTACAGCAGATAAGTCCAATAATTTTGTACGCTCCAGGACAAGTCTATTGTTAAATTTTACTATAAAAAGGATGTTTTTCTTTTGTTCTCCATTCTAAGCTTTCTAAGCTCTTAAAGGTTTCTAAGCTTTCTAAGCTCTGAAAGGATTCTAAGTTTTTAAAGAATTCTGAGTTGTCTAAAGGTTTCTGAGTTGTTCTAAAATTCTAATAATTTGCTAACCTTGACATGTCCGAGTAGAGGCGTTTAAGATGGCTATGTCCCCTCGGAATAGCCAGCCGCTGCTCCATACCATCAAAAAATTATCACACGGATCCCGGAACTGCTGCTGCCGCTGCCCAAAATATGAACATTCCAGATTTTGCTGCTGAATTATAAAACCTGCCGAACATCTACCTGCAAATGCTTCTCCAGAGGTAACCTAAATTAACCCAAGAGCTCTTGTGATCACTAACTAACATGCTATAGCTATTTAACATTGTTTTCTTATATTTCACAACTTCATTATGTATTTCTTTCATGTATTTAAATATACTCAACATTTTGCTCTATCCTTGGGTTAATATTTTCTATTTATAAAGCTTTCTTTTATTTTATTATGATAATGTGTCAGAATCGTCTTTGACCGAGTGAATTATTCCCTCTATTGAAAATAAGACGCCGCTATTAGGGCATATTTTAAATTTATAATTTTCCAATTTTATTGTCTTGCAAATCACTCGTTCGAGGGCGATTCTTTTCTTTAATGTAACATAATCACATAGTTTAAAATCTACATGTTATTGATTTTAATCTAATATAAGAGTATGTGCGAAGTCAATGATTAAATGTGTCCCCAAATGCATGATTGCGTATATAAATCTATACTTACTTTTCAAACCCGCAAGCATGCATTTTCTTATTTTAATTACCGTGTTCTACTTTAATTATAAAGTTCATCATTGATGTCGAGAATGTGCGGACCCTTTTAAGTGAATTTCAGGGAATTTGATTGGGCATTTCTCTTAATCCAAGTAAAACCCATTTAGTATGTTTTTATATACACTAGTCTCGTATTGCTGGTACATGAATTGGTTGTTGAGACCGCTTTGTTTTATTTTTCCAAGGATTCTTTACACGGCAAAGTCCGTTCTTTTCGCTTATTGCAAGTTTCCAGGCAGAGGGTGTTCACAAATGACACCCCTGGGAATTAAACGCAATCGTCACACAGTCGCTAAGTTTCGGCTGTTCGTCAAAATACTTTCCTACGGGTTAGCGGCGAGATGCCCTCCGTAATTATTCCGGATCTTCAATATTGTTTCATTTTATATTTATTTTACAAAGCATCCGTGACTTAAATGAGTCACACCCTCCAACTTTATAAATTCACTATCAGCAATACTGACCTCCCAATCCAAATCTATTATTATTCTCAAATAAATGCTTTGATCCCATTCCCACGTTTGCTTAGTAAGCTTTAGTCCGTTACTATTCTCGAAATCAATAAATATTTTAGAACATTTAATTTCAAATATTGTCTTAAACTTGTCTATTTACTCAAAGCACCTCGCACATATTCCTATCTCGTCAAGCACATTATCGTAATGCTATTAGCCCGAGGAATAGAATATATCACTGTTTTAAAACCTTTTTGTCATTACTAAAATATAAATGCCAACAATTATTTAACACGCGTCTCTGTCTCATATAAGCAAAACAGTGGCGTTTTATATATTTATATAAATAAATTGTGTGAAATTATTTAAAACTAAATTTTATCTCTTATTTTATTTGATTCCTATCACTGTCTCGGTCTATATATATATATATTTTCTGCATTTCTTTTATAAATCCATAGACGTTAATTAGCCACCCAAACTTATCTTAGTATAGAGTCTTTTGTTTCTCCCTGACCACCAGGCACCGGTAAAAGGTTATACTAGTTGTAGCATCAGATGCGTTATCACGTAGGTGGCGCTGTGAAATTTGGACTTTAGATTCGAACTTAGTATATCTAGAAGGCAACCCCTCCTAGAATGTTCAGTTTCGTGTCTGGGGTTTGAATTATGCAGTGTGTTAGCGAGATAGACGATTCTGACCGTTACATAGTAAATTTTTTTTTCCGGGTCCATGGCTTGCCCAAACGTGGAGCCTCGAATATTTAAACACCCACATCCCTGTAGATCTTAATTATTTAAAACACCCACATCCCTGTAGCTTAATTTTAGCATTTTGTTTCGTATTTAATCACTCAAATCCTTTATATTTTTGATATATAAAATATCTTTTCAAACTCTATACTATCTATATTGTTTATTTGCGTGTATATTTCATATATTTTGTTTGACTCGGGCATTCAGTTACTTATCCTATATAATCAGAACTTGTCCAAACATGCTATAGTGCGATACGAGCCATCTGTATTATCTGTATTTATTGTTTCACTTAAATCACGCTATGTACGCATAGTGTAAATTACTTAAATATTGTCCCAAGTGAATATTGTGACAATTATAAATATTTCAAATATTGTATTTTCTATCAAAATAAAGTTTTATCGGCTCAACGCGCAATATAGCATAATGATAATTTTGTACGGTGATGACCTAGATATAATAGGCTATCGTATGGAATTCAGAAATAATTATAAATCAAATGTTGTAATCAATAAAAAAAAATGCGAATGTTTTAACGAGTGCCCGTAGTTAAATGGAATAGTTATTAAAATTAATTTTGGGAAGCTAACAGTCTATGGATATTTTTAACTGGTGACATGGCGCCCAAGGGTAATTTCACTAAACGGAGTTACTTCTAAAATAAATTTTGTCACCAGGCTCAATTCTTTTGTATGAAATTTGTTTTTTTTAACGTGTGTAAATTTTTCTTAGACCAAATAATGAGACGTGAATCGGATCAATAATTATGTAAATAAATATATATGTTTGCAAATCTTAAATAAGAGGGAACGAAATAATTATACCCAGATCTAGCGAATGTTAATATATATAAATAAAATTTGCTTGAGTTTAAAAATATATTTTAGCGAAATATTTTGACAGGTAGAATTTAAGAGATTTTTATATATACGGGCAGTTAAAAATATATATGTTGGCAGCAGATTTAAGCGAGAAATTTTAGCAGTAGTAAGAGGGCAGTAGTCGGGGGTTTTAAGTGATAAATATAAAAGCAGCAATTAGGCCCGAGAGGGAGATAGCCTATTAGCCATTAATAAAATTGTAATTAAACGTAATAACCGCAGAGATTTAAACAAGGAAAAATAATAAGAGTATTTTTTTTACCGTATTAGTTTTAATAAGCTCCACGTAAAACAGTTTAAACATTTTCTTTATCAGTGCGATACATTGTGTTAAAGATATATTAATATAGTTAGCGATAAAATAAAAAAGTAAATCATCATCGATCACGGTAACATCCAAGGCCATGGAAAATACGGATACCAATGAGATCCAATTCCGGAATCTTATAGAGATGTGGGAGCAAAGTGAAGAAAGAGCGACTCGATGGGAAGAAGAGCAAATTCACAGGAGAGCTGAGGAATGTAAAGAGTTGGCCATGCTCCTCGACGAATTGGCACAAGTGAGAGAAGGACATAGGGCTCTCCAATGGAAACTGGAAGAATACTGCTCAGGAAATCGAAAAAAATGAGCGAATGCCGAGATCAAACTGAGCCAAAAATAATACAATACCTGGACAACGAAGTCCTGATAGCAAAAACAGAACCTGACGATACAAACAGTATCAACGAGGCAGTGGACCTAAACCAAAGATGTCAGGCCTCTAACGATGATCTACCACCTCCTCAAGCGCATAGTAGTGGGATAGATACAATCCACAGGACCTTAATTCCAGATTTCGGGGTTCAAACCCAGCTAACCAAGCTTGTCAACGTTAAAATATTCCATGAAGTAAAAAAATGTCCTAAACTTTATTTGGAAAGAGTACTTCCAGAAAATGATCCACCAGACATAGGACATCCAACCCAGCTAACCAAGCTTATCAATATTAAAATATTTCATGAAATAAAAAATGGTCCCAAACTATATTTAGACAGGATAGTCCCAGCAGATGATATACGAGACCTAGGGCCTCAAACCCAGCTTACCACCAATATCAAAGTATATAAAAAACACAAGGAAAATATCCCACCTGATATAGCAAAAATACATCAACCGCATGAAGTAAAGGAAGTGGCCGAATTCTTAACCAGTCTGGATTTCAGTCTCTGGGCTAAAGAACCGCCAGACAAGGTAAAGAGACCTGATAATCGGAGACTGCACTTATTAAAATATAAAGGCATGTATTACCCACCAGACCCAGGATTATAGTAGTTTTTTTTTTTAAAAAAAAAAAACAAAACACAACAACAAAAAAAAAAAAGAAATGGACATGTCACCGAATAATATAAAAAGGAGATCGGATATAAACAGTGTTAAACGATTAGTTTTTAAATAAAATTTTGTTGAAAGAGGGGGGGGATATTAAAAAAATGTTCGCTAGACGGTAGATTTATTAATATGATCCGGGTATATAATTCAGTTTCGTTTCTTCATTATATTTATATCCTGTACATTATGGGTTATCTTGTAAATTTTTTTTTATTATGCAGGCTTCATAGGTGGACACCTGTTGTAAGATCTTTTTTTTTTTAACAATTTTTTTTGTTCCGTCACTAAGGGAATGTGAAACAGTAAGGTCTGCTTTGCAGATCTTCGTTTCACCTTTTCTCACCTACTTCCTACCCTCATACCTTAGTTTGAACCCCAATCTATCGTAGTGTGTCTGCAATACACTTATATACCGAAAATCCCACCTAATTTTAAACCACGAGCACAATGCTCGTATTATATATATAACTTATTCCCAAATAAAATAAAATATTATGAATTATGTATTTGTTCACATAATTTACATTTATTAAAAAGTAAGTTATATAAGTCGTAATTGCGCACACACTATGATATCCATTTTAAAACATATCAAAATTATAAATTGTTAGTTATTTTGTTTGGATCTATTTACAAATATATTACCGTCGTAATATATTTTGATTTAAAATAAAATTCATTTAGTAAATATTCGTTTAGTAGATAGATTCAAATATTACAATTTAAAATAAAATAATTTTCGTTTTATTTAATAAAAATCATCCCAAATATTTCTGTTAAAATAAATGAGGGACAATAGTTTAATTATATAAGTTTATCTAAAAACAGCAGCTGTCCACTTAAGTTTTCTTTAATTAGTAGCAGTAATTTTAATTAAATCTAGTTTTGTAATTCGAATGTCGACGGGAAAGTTAACAAAAGAAATTAATTAATGTTGAATTCCTTTAGACATTCGGATAGATTTAATTACAGCAGATAAGTCCAATAATTTTGTACGCTCCAGGACAAGTCTATTGTTAAATTTTACTATAAAAAGGATGTTTTTCTTTTGTTCTCCATTCTAAGCTTTCTAAGCTCTTAAAGGTTTCTAAGCTTTCTAAGCTCTTAAAGGTTTCTAAGCTTTTAAAGAATTCTGAGTTGTCTAAAGGTTTCTGAGTTGTTCTAAAATTCTAATAATTTGCTAACCTTGACATGTCCGAGTAGAGGCATTTAAGATGGCTATGTCCCCTCGGAATAGCCAGCCGCTGCTCCATACCATCAAAAAATTATCACACGGATCCCGGAACTGCTGCTGCCGCTGCCCAAAATATGAACATTCCAGATTTTGCTGCTGAATTATAAAACCTGCTGAACATCTACCTGCAAATGCTTCTCCAGAGGTAACCTAAATTAACCCAAGAGCTCTTGTGATCACTAACTAACATGCTATAGCTATTATAACATTGTTTTCTTATATTTCACAACTTCATTATGTATTTCTTTCATGTATTTAAATATACTCAACATTTTGCTCTATCCTTGGGTTAATATTTTCTATTTATAAAGCTTTCTTTTATTTTATTATGATAATGTGTCAGAATCATCTTTGACCGAGTGAATTATTCCCTCTATTGAAAATAAGATGCCGCTATTAGAGCATATTTTAAATTTATAATTTTCCAATTTTATTGTCTTGCAAATCACTCGTTCGAGGGCGATTCTTTTCTTTAATGTAACATAATCACATAGTTTAAAATCTACATGTTATTGATTTTAATCTAATATAAGAGTATGTGCGAAGTCAATGATTAAATGTGTCCCCAAATGCATGATTGCATATATAAATCTATACTTACTTTTCAAACCCGCAAGCATGCATTTTCTTATTTTAATTACCGTGTTCTACTTTAATTATAAAGTTCATCATTGATGTCGAGAATTTGCGGACCCTTTTAAGTGAATTTCAGGGAATTTGATTGGGCATTTCTCTTAATCCAAGTAAAACCCATTTAGTATGTTTTTATATACACTAGTCTCGTATTGCTGGTACATGAATTGGTTGTTGAGACCGCTTTGTTTTATTTTTCCAAGGATTCTTTACACGGCAAAGTCCGTTCTTTTCGCTTATTGCAAGTTTCCAGGCAGAGGGTGTTCACAAATGACACCCCTGGGAATTAAACGCAATCGTCACACAGTCGCTAAGTTTCGGCTGTTCGTCAAAATACTTTCCTACGGGTTAGCGGTGAGATGCCCTCCGTAATTATTCCGGATCTTCAATATTGTTTCATTTTATATTTATTTTACAAAGCATCCGTGACTTAAATGAGTCACACCCTCCAACTTTATAAATTCACTATCAGCAATACTGACCTCCCAATCCAAATCTATTATTATTCTCAAATAAATGCTTTGATCCCATTCCCACGTTTGCTTAGTAAGCTTTAGTCCGTTACTATTCTCGAAATCAATAAATATTTTAGAACATTTAATTTCAAATATTGTCTTAAACTTGTCTATTTACTCAAAGCACCTCGCACATATTCCTATCTTGTCAAGCACATTATCGTAATGCTATTAGCCCGAGGAATAGAATATATCACTCTGTTTTAAAACCTTTTTGTCATTACTAAAATATAAATGCCAACAATTATTTAACACGCGTCCCTGTCTCATATAAGCAGACAGTGGCGTTTTATATATTTATATAAATAAATTGTGTGAAATTATTTAAAACTAAATTTTATCTCTTATTTTATTTGATTCCTATCACTGTCTCGGTCTATATATATATATATTTTCTGCATTTCTTTTATAAATCCATAGACGTTAATTAGCCACCCAAACTTATCTTAGTATAGAGTCTTTTGTTTCTCCCTGACCACCAGGCACCGGTAAAAGGTTATACTAGTTGTAGCATCAGATGCGTTATCACATAGGTGGCGCTGTGAAATTTGGACTTTAGATTCGAACTTAGTATATCTAGAAGGCAACCCCTCCTAGAATGTTTAGTTTCGTGTCTGGGGTTTGAATTATGCAGTGTGTTAGCGAGATAGACGATTCTGACCGTTACAATACATTTGATTAAATACAAATGATTACTGCAATAAATTAATTGTGATTAAATAAATGTGTTATATTTACTGAGGCTATAACCTCGATAATATGCATGTAAAATGTGATAGTAGGGACCTCTACGGGTGTTTTAACCACAAGCTTATGCTAGGAAAGAGCTTGTGGTTAAAACACCTGTAGAGGTCCCTACTATCGCATTTTACATGCATATTATCGAGGTTATAGCCTCAGTAAATATTACTTATGTAATCAATTTGCGTTTAATAAATTTATAATTATAAATGTGCTATATAATTCTGTAATATCTTCAATTTTCTAATAATAAAGAATTATCAACAAAAACAAATTCAAAATTACTGTTGCTACACAGAATGGGGAAACTTTAAAAAATAAAGAGATATATAGATAAATTATTACTTTTGGGCTGAACCATGTATTATTTTCCATTACATACCGATATTTCAACAAGGTTAACTTTTGAAAGAAAAATCATTAGATCTCAAACAATAACGTGACTGAGCACAAGATGAGAAATGAGATTCAACTTGAAGTAGTTCAGCATTCACAATATGAGGCTTATCAATATGTTTATTTCCCTCTGTTTTTTACCTATTAATTTTAAATTAATATTAAAAGACAGAGATAAAATAAGAGGTTTCCACATAGCTGGAATATGTTGTGCTTTGTCAGCCCTATTTAAACCAGTAGGTCTCTTTAATATTTCAGTTGACTCTCATGGTTCTTAAATCATATCTTTCCAAATTATCAAGTAGTTTTGTATTGTCAAAATCAGGTTTGTGGCTAATTTCTAAAAAATGGGAAGTAAAAACTGATGTGCTAATATTTTTTATTAAAAGCATTTCTATGTTCTTTAATTCTGACATTTATTCATCTATTAGACTGACTCATATAGCTTCTTGAGCAAATGTCATAAATAATAGCTCCTACACTTTATTAGATGCATCAATCAATCATTATAGCAACATCAAAATTTCTCCTGTAATTGATGAATAAACTTTCTGAGGTTAACACTGTTTCAGGTTCAATATTGTTGCTCTTTTAGAAGTTAAGATAATGGGGTCAAGTAGTGATTTTTTTTATAAACTCTCATAGAAATTTAAAGGTCCTTAAAATGTTTGCAATTCTTTCATATTCCTAGGCTTGAGGGGCATTTTTATAGCCTTAACTTTATTAGGATCTGAAAACTAACCATGTGTAATTATCAACATGTTCGAAAATTTTATTTCTTTTTGAACCAAATACATTTGCCTAACATTTACTTTTGATCTCACTAATTTTGAGCAGACTAAATCTATCCGGTTTTCTAAATGTGATTTGGTAGTACCTATAATCAAAATGTGATCCAGATAAAGAATTACACCATCCATGGATCTAAACAATATATCAAGCCTGAAAAACATTAGGAGTGATACCTATACCATAAGGCAATTTATTGCGTTTATACAATCCCTTATGTGTAAACAATGATAACAACTCTGCTGTATTTGTTATCATGGATATCAAATAAAACTTGTTTGGAAGCTAGGAATCATTTATTTCTTGCTAAAATCAATATCTGGCCAATCTATGTAAGGCTATATCACAACTTATTTCTCTGTGGCAACTGTTTTCTACTTTACAGTCTAAGTTGTGTATCCATTTTAAGAGTTTCAGAGCAAAATAAGCACTCAAGATTTAAGTTTTTCATAAGGAGTGTCGTTCAGATGCTTTGAATCTGCAAGTCTATTAGTCAACTGTGTTACTTCCTGCCTCACAAAATAGAGAAGTGAGGAAACTTTAAGATGATCTTTCTCTGTCCTACTAATCAACATATAATATTCAGTATGTGACAAATAACTTCACTATGGATCTGCATTATTTATAGTAAACTCTCAAAGTATTTTAATGAGGTCATTTTCCAATTTTTCTGTCAACTGCATGATTTTGCTCTGTCTGAGGGTTTAATAATAACCAGTCAGACTGCAAATATAATTGACACAAATACAAACTTTGTTAGTTACATTTATCTATTTATTAACAATGCAATAAATAACAATGAAGATCTGAGCAACAGTAACAAGATGGACAACTTTCTAAATACAAACATTACTTGACAGAGTGTGTATCATTCTTTCTCAGGAAATAAAACAATAAAAACTCATTATGCTTTGATGATATCAGCACAATTTAGTAATTAACTGCCTCCTTTTCCATTATTCCTTGACTGTTATGATGACATGTTTTAGATAATGATCTAATTACTTTATTATCTTATTATACACACATTTTCCAAAGATTTTTTTCAGCTATACATAATAATAGTAAAATAGGTCTATAATTTCCAACATCATTTGATTTGAATTTTGGTATAACTTTTACAACTTTCAATGAATCAGGTAGATAATTCACCCAAAAATCAATCTTTCCCTCCAAGTATTTCTTTACTGGAATAAGTAGTCTTATTTGGAAAGACCTTGAAATTTTCCTGACTCTTGATATTCTGAAAAGAAGCTAATTATTAAAGCTTTTTTATGATTTTAAAATGTATTCATTGTATCAGATAATGAATCCCACCAAATATGAGCATCATCTTGTAAGTTGCTATAAACTATAGCCAAATTACTCTCTTCCACTATTATGTTAAAATTACAATTAGAGTGAATAAAGCAAAACTCTCCATACAGTATTGCCACCCTGTGCCAACCAGAGTAATCAATGAATGCCAGAAGGCTTGTGCATAAAATACCTCTCTAATGCCTACTCATCCAATATCCCCAGATTAGTTTCTGGCTTGTGGCCATCATCACTGAGGAGCTTTGGATCTGAGAGCACTGCACCTAGATCTTAGGATCTAATGCAACCCTCCAGCACCACCTTTTATCTCTACTTAACTACAAAACTATGAGAATGAAATTGAAAACAAAAATATTTTCAATCTAAGCTCAATAGCTTATATAGTCATATGGGTCTGAACTCAGTTCAGCACCCATATATTTTGGTGTCTTTGGCTCTTTAACAACCATAGCCACCACTATCTTATTAGGCAGGATTGGTGTTAAACCATTAAGCATCACATGATC
Source organism: Epiperipatus broadwayi (assembly GCA_028023455.1). Lineage (NCBI taxonomy): Eukaryota > Metazoa > Onychophora > Udeonychophora > Euonychophora > Peripatidae > Epiperipatus > Epiperipatus broadwayi. The sequence goes on along the minus strand of JAQFVV010001996.1, from coordinate 5,543 downwards.
ACTATCTTATACTAGCGCAATTGTTTATAAACAAAGTAAAACTCTCCATAAGTTTTGCCACCCTGTACACAAGCCTTCTGGCATTCATTGATTACTCTGGTTGGCACAGGGTGGCAATACTGTATGTAGAGTTTTGCTTTGTTTATAAAAAATTGTGCTAGAATAAGATAGTGATCATGTGATGCTTAATGGTTTAACACCAATCCTGCCTAATAGGATAGTGGTGGCTATGATTGTTAAAGAGTCAGACACCAAATGTATGGGTGCTGAACTGAGTTCAGACCCATATGACTATATAAGCTATTGAGCTTAGATTAAAAATATTTTTGTTTTCAATTTGATTCTCATAGTTTTGTAGTTAAGTAGAGATAAAAGGTGGGTGCTGGAGGGTTGCATTAGATCCTAAGATCTAGGTGCAGTACTCTCAGATCCAAAGCCCCTCACTGATGATGGCCACAAGCCAGAAACTGGTCTGGGGATATTGAATGAGTAGGCATTACATAGGGATTTTATGAACAAGCCTTCTGGTATTCATTGATTACTCTGGTTGGCACAGGATGGCAATACTGTATGGAGAGTTTTGCTTTGTTTATAAACAATTGTGCTAGTATAAGATAGTGATCATGTGATACAATTAGAGTGTTTAATTGTTCTACAGATGGTTCATTTATTAGGCCTTTAAATATTATTTTTGGTAAAAACAATTATCTGGTATTACAATTGTATGCAAAAAATATTTTTTTAAATGTATTTATACTATGGTGAACTTCATTATGGACTTCAATAATGGGCTTAGATAATTCAACTGCTGTTGTTTTGCTAAATTCAGCCTTTCTGATTTTTTTTCTGTATAAATGATCTTGTTGTCATTTTCTTGCAAATTCTTCTGTGTGACTTCTATTTTATCTAGCCAGAATATTAATGCTGCCGTAAACTCTCTGTTTTCTATGCAATAATCTTGTACTGCTTTCTCATTGACATTTTTATTCTTGTCAAGATTTATTTTTCTTATTCAGCATAAATCTCTGTTAGCTTCATGTATGTCTTAGAATGCTACACCCATTTTCTGCTGCCATTCATCCATTCACTGTTATTCTTCATTTTTGTTTGCTCTTTATCCATTCTGTTGGCATTCATCCATTTTTATGTAACCCTTTATCCATTTTCTGTTAGCATTAATTAATTTTCAATAGCCATTCATCAAATCTTACAATCATTTTTTGTTGACATTCATCCATTTCTTGCCTCATTTTCTGTTGGCTTTCCTGCATATCTTGCCTCATTGCCTTACAAAATTTAGAATATACATCTGATTTGCTGGTAATGTTGTTCTCATACATTGGCTTTTTACATTTTCAAACACTAATTCTGTTGATTGCTTAACCTTTTGCATGCCACTTTTTTACTATTTAAAACCTTTTCCACTTTTTTAAATGTTGAGCTCATCATTATTAAGTTATAGAGAACTATCTTTATTTAATCTTATCCTTTACTATTATTTTTTAAAAAAAATTATTGATCACCTAAATTAATATTTACTTTTTATTTATTTTTTATTACTCACATAAAACTACTATCCAAATCTATGTTTATTTATTATTGTCATATAAAATTAGCACAGTAGTCTATATTCTTACTATGCAGCATTCACTACTTCCAATTTAGTGTTTCTGCCCTTACTATTAAATAATCTGCAGAATATCTACCTTTTTCCTGACATATCCTACACCTATCTTCTATTTCTTAACATTTACTAGTGTGAACTTCTTTCATTCTACTAATTTTAAATCCTATGTACTATTTCTCTAACATATCTGTATTAGACTTCATATTGGACATCAAATTAAATGAGCCTAGGTTTTTATTCTACCTTTTAGATCTAGACATTTCTACATTAAAATGTATGATGCCTTGAACCATAGCATTAGGAATAACCATAATGACTATTTTTGGATTGAATATCTTAAGTATGGTGGTCAGACTGGGTTTTCAACCATATTTCCTGACCATCATTCCTTTCCAACATGTTCAAGAGAGGGCTTGTCCCTTGTGACTATAGATGTTATTTATTTACAATATGTCTGCCATACTACAGAGTAGGGCACAATATCTAAAACAACAAACATCTATAAGCCAAGTTCAAATGCCTCCCTAGCTTTTTAGATGTCATCTCCTACATTCTCTTATTACTACCTCAGAAGAACATGGCAATGCATTACAAGCTATATCTAACTTAGAGTTGCAATGAGAGAGTGAAAACAGACAACTAGACTTACAATAATATGAATGAAAGCAAAGATATTTATATATCTACAATATTTACAATTATTATAGTATATTTTTGTATTAATCACAAGGCATTATATATATATATATATATATATATATATATATATATATATATATATATATATATATAAAGAATGTATCCACATCAAAGAAAAGTTACTTAACCGAATTTACCTTGCTGATGTGCTTACATAAAACTGAGACTAATCTCCATTTTACTAAATGTGCCATTATTAGTTTTTAGAATAAAAATTAAGAAAATAAATATAAATGTTAAAGTTGTAATCACTGTTAATTAGTAAAGATCACACAAGAGATAAATTATGAAATTCTGTTTGATGTAACTTTCAACTATTAAGAAAAATTTAAATATATTTGAGAAATGTTAAATATTAATTAATATTATGATCAATTTTATAATTTTATCATAGTTAATTTATAATTTTATCATAGTTAATTTTGAAGACCTTTCATTCTAAATGAAATAGCTCTTATCATTTTATCAGAATTCTGATTTTACCACTACCATTGGTCGACTAAAAAATAGATTTGAACCCTTGAAAAATTAATTATAGAACAATCATTATGAATAAAGTTCAAGGCCTCTTTTGGTGTACTTTCTTGGAGCTATGCATTCATCATGGATAGGCCAGAAAAACACAAAAATTTGGATAAAACCAACAGGCACTACTTGTTCTTCATCCAGCCAGAAATGATGCACTTTTCAAATTGACAATGATAAGAGGCCACATAATTTTAGGTTTAATCAAACAGTGTATTAATAAAAGGTTGCATCCCACCATAGTGAGACTTTCAGCCATTGCATGTTTTTACATGCTAGCTAGACCAATAGTTCATAAGCTACCAGCTTCTTAAATAACTGGCAAAGTCATTAGTAAGAAGCTTAACTTTCTAAAAGGTTGTTATAAAAACAATTTTTTTAACTTGTTAAGATGAGTCACAAATCTTGACTGAGTTGAGGTCATACCTGTCTTACAACCCAAAAAAAATTTTAATACATCACTACATCACTATATATATACGAAAAACAAAAAACCAAGTTAAAAATTTGCTAACGTTTGTATTTATGTCAACAGATGGCGTTCTACCAAAAACACCATCAAGCATATGTTTACATAAACGTCAGAGCATGCATTCACTATCTCTAACTTTAATTCCACTTTCAGATCATGATTTCAAGCTATTTGCTATCATCAGTGAAAGACAGGAATTTTAGAAACTAGATCTAAACACAAACTCTGAGCGTTTATGAAACAGTTTCTATTCAGCTTGCAAGCGTGAATCTTTTAGACACATAATGTACCTTTGAGGTCTTTCTAGCAATGATATATATTGCAGAGGCTTCTACTATGTGGTGATGCTGAACTGAGATCGGACCCATGTAGCTATCTGGCTTGCTATGCTGAGTTTGAAGACATTACATGTCTAAAAGATTCATGCTTGCAAGCTGAATAGAAACTGTTTCAAAAACGCTCAGAGTTTGTGTTTAGATCTAGTTTCTAAAATTCCTGTCTTTCACTGATATAGCAAATAGCTTGAAATCATGATCTGAAAGTGGAATTAAAGTTAGAGATAGTGAATGCATGCTCTGACGTTTATGTAAACATACGCTTGACGGTGTTTTTGGTAGAACGCCATCTGTTGACATATATATATATCAGTCCAAGATTAAATACAACAAATCTGGTCACAAATCAATCAATTTTTAAATTAATAATTTTTCCTTTTTTCATATTAAAAAGAACATTTTCATTGTCCTTACAAAATAAAAAATATTTCTAATTTCAATGATTAACATTTTAAAATACCAAATTTAATTTTTAATTTCGTTACAAACACAGATTTACTAAATAAAATTTTAATTACTACTAGATAAGTAATAAATTTTCATCAACTTATTTAATCCTTAGTTGTGGTATTCAGACATCTACACATGCATTGTTTAATCACATAACTAACTGTAAATTGTTATACAGAGTATACAGGAAACTTTCAAACCAAATGGAAGATATAGATTTTGAAAAGATAATAATGTCCATTTTATCTTTGTAGCTAAATTCAATTATATAAAGCCAATGACAGCATAAAGATCTTATTTTCTTCACTTCCATTACATTTATTGATATTAACTCCAGCAAAATAGCATCATCAATTACATTTATTTTAATATCATCTAAAATTAATCAGCTGTAAATTCAAAAATTTCACAGGTTAATAATATAAATAAATATAATGGAAGTGAAGTGATAAAGATAATATCTTCACACACTCATTAACAAAATGCTTAACATTGGCCTATAATATAATTGAATTTAGATACAAAGATATGATGGTCATTCTTATCTTTTCAAAGTCTCTGTCTTGTGCTCTGGTTTGAGAGTTTCCTGCATACTCTATATAACATTGTAGAGTTAGTAATATAATTAAATAGCATATGTGTAAACAGGTGATTACAGTCATTAAGAATTACTAATAAAAACTGTGCTAATAAACACTGGCATCAGTTACACTTAAATTATCTAAGTAAATAGATTATTTATTTTGCCACTTTTTCATATATATATATGTATGTATGTATTTTAATAATATGAAGAGAAAACAAATACAGACTTAGCAAATTTTGCAATTAAAAACAAATTAATTCCCAAACTGCATACTTTTATACATGGAAAAGATGGATTCCCCATCCAATTTACTTTTAAAACATATTAATTATATAATTTTATCTTTTTCCTAATGTCAGATTTAATAACCACTGCTATGTGCATTAGAGATCAACAATTAATATCCTATCTCACTGTATTGATCTCATTTAATTTTTATACAACAGTAATTAATTGCATTGTCTTTCTCATTTATTTTATATATATATGTCCATTTTAGTGTGTGGGTGAAAAGTTTGTAAGATCAGACAAATTTTATTTTAAATCAAGTCTATGGTTAGTTTTTTTTCTTTTCGTCTTTAATATAGGGAGTGATGCTGAATAGGCCTTTGATCCTGAAATAGTCTGTCAAAACTATTTTATTTTCTGTCTATATAGACTCCCTAAACTATGAGACATTTCCTTTGACTAATTTATATAACAGAATCTTCATTTGGAAACAACAATGGAGTCATGAACTACACTATATTTTAATTCAAGTCCTCTTTGCATATTAACATATATAACATATAATAGCTCATATACAGTTTATTGAACTGCAAGTGTGCAGTACTTTTCAACATGCCCATA